>PNEQ01002080.1:26385-36873 GCA_003012365.1 Medauroidea extradentata | reverse complement strand
CGAATTGTGACAGCATGATTTATTAATTACTATTATAATTGAATAGTAAATCCATCGAATTATGGTTGGTAGCTAATAAAATACTTTTTGAAAACACTTTAAATTTTTCTCGGGAAATATTATTTCTTGCTCGGGATTCAAGAAAGCCACTTTTCCCGAGAAATTTCCCGAGACTCGGGATCCCGCACAGCCCTAGTTATAAACCCTTAGATGAGAACGTTTCCCCACAAGTGATGCCGAGGCACCCGAACACGTGTTAATATTGGCCAACATAAACCTGTACCTTCACAATAAAAACCTTGGCCTCTATTAGGGTAAGTACAGTAATCACTTACTTCAGAGTTTTACCTACAGTTATAACAGAAATATCCTCTGAACTATAACACCCAATTCATACCCAAAATAAAAATAAAATATGGCATTCACATTTTTTTTATAGATGATCGCAACACACAAAACAACAAAATCTGCAAAATTTCAAAATGTAAATGTATAGCAACAGAAAACATGTTATCTTACCTGACATATGCCCAAAGGATTAGTGTCAGAAGTGCAACACCCATGACCAAATTGCAAACGTTGGCCAGCGAGTACATACCCACCAACCCAAACAAGCCAGATATAATATAAAATATCACAGCAACAGCAATGAACACAGCTGGCGTCCTCGCCGCTTTGAAGATGTTCTTACTTTCATTGTGGTTTTGGAACTGGACATACATTTCTTCAAGTTCCTACAATTAACAGTAACATTAAAATTAAGAATTACAGTACTTATAAAATTTATACCAAATATAAAACGTGAGAAATAAAAAGGTACACATTTTCTTAAATGAACATGTCTCATTCTATCACATACAAACACACAACTAATCTGCCAACTACAGTCAGTACCAAATCAGTCAAAACTGTTCTTACAAGAAATTATGAACTGTGAGAAACTCCAAAGAGTCCTTCATAATCATGAAATTCCTACAAAAAATTAATAAATACGTAAATAAATAAAATAAAGCGAAATTTAGAATACTTTGAACATTGGCAACATAGGTATAACCTTACAAGCAGCTACACACGAATTGATTTTGACACATTCACAACATGGCCTAGCAAGACATAGACGTTACCACCAGTTTGACACACGTCCACAATTACAAGACATGAATTAGCAGCCAGCACAAACCCATATGTAAATAATTCACCAGAGTAGGAAAGAAAAAGCAGCTGTATTTATTCATTTCACTGTTATACATTAGGGGTGGGCGAATATGAAAATTTCATTTCGAAGCGAATTCGAAGCGAATATGTTGAAATATTCACGAATTCGAATCGAATATTGAATCGAATATCAAGTAAATTGAATTTTTTAACAAATATACAATGTAAAATAATTTACTCTGTTAGGAACTTACCTTGAAGGCTAATTATAAATTGAGTAAAAAATGAGAGTTTTGTAGTGATTTGTAAAAAAAAATGTTTTTAGTGGAATTATTATATGTAATTGCTCAGGATGTTGTTTCAGATGATTCTGTAGGGTTGTAGTGGTACCTAAAAGAATCACAAAATCCCAAAAAAGTTCAGTTGACAGTTGGTTTTATAAAACTTAACAGACCCTAAAATCGTATATTTTTTTAATTACTTTATGAAGCACCTGTTGGAATTTTGAATAGTATTTTCTTGCATGTTTTGCATGTTTCTTTATTACCGCTGACACTTTTAGTAAAAAAATTATCAAATAGTGGTCATGGATTTTTTGGCAGGTGGCCCAGTATTCAGATCTGAAGTGCTTGGCTCTATTAGTTGATTTTATAAAATTGCAAAAATAGTTTTCCAGGTTGTCTACTTCTACGTAGTGACATCCGTTACTTTGTATTCACGAGGAGCTTATGGAAACCTACCTGGAATATTTCTGTTGGGTAGCATTGGTCACGTTATCCTTTTGTGCTGGTATAATACAGGTATGTAGCATTAAAATTACGTACGAGTAATAACAATTTATTCCATACCTGAATTACGTACTCTGGCAATATTTTTACTAGATAAACTGCTCCAGACTTATTTTTCAATAAAAATAATACGATCCGACATCGTATTTTCCGTGAACATGCATTCAAATTGCCTTATAATATATTTTCTATTATTTACACATGCGGGAGTGTTTGTTTACGTTTTACGCGCGCTTTCCTTTGTATGGTCTGCTTGCTGCTACCTACACATGACGTTTCCGACCGATTTACTCTCTATCGAGTAGATCCGAAGTAGTTTCCGTAAGTGCGTACTGATTTCGTCTGAATACCGGATCTCTGAACGTGGTCGTAATATGGCCATGATCATTACGTGATCGACACACAACTTCACTTGCAAAAATGTCAGTGGGCCAGCAGCATTACATTTGTTTTTAACTGATCCGCCTCTCGTGTTGCGTAAATTTAAATTATTACTTTGAAGTGCATAAATAATTATGCACTGCACCAGTACGTTTCCCATGTGCTATGATACGGTAGCTGTTGGCTGTATGGCTTCCTACTAAGGCCACTCGAAATGGCGCACTTGATGTAAACAAGGATGGATGTAAACCATAGACATGGCCTAGGCTGTTTGTTTCCTTTCTAATTATGGCTTGCATCGCATTGAGTGCAATTTCATGACCATTTAGTTAAAAAATATTCTGCTGCGTAATCGACAATAATCACTGTAAGTTGTATTTAGGCACAAATTGATATAGCAGATGTTGTTGCTACAAAAATTAGCAGCGTTTAACGAAAGTTTCGAAGATTAAACATCTCGGGCTCTAAACAAAAATTATTTGAAGATGTGGTTTCCCTATTGTTTGAATGAAATTAGTTGTTGACGGTTTAGTTTCGGCCGTTTTGGCTGCTTTGTATGTACGCTATTAAGGTTATGTTTTCATGGTCCACTAACCAATGTGTGTGGTTAGTTTCGAATAAAATCTTTGAACGTTTATAATAACGTGAATTCGACGCCATCTTCAAGTTTTGGCCAAATAACAACAATTTTTAAGATGACTTATAACCACCAGAAAATGGTGGTAATATTTTCGAAGTTCGAAGTAAAAATTTTATTTCGAATATGATATCGAATAATGAAAATATTCGATTCGGCTTCGAAATTTCGAAGCTTCGCCCACCCCTTCTATTATACGTTATGTACTTCGGTATTAACTATAGTAAAATTGTGAGTTTTGTTAAATACAAGGTTCGTAAAATCAAGGGTCTAGTGTACGTAACACACACTACTTGGGTACTCCACAATATTTTGTTACCCCAAAATAAGTTGCAATTCTTTTCATTAATTAAGTTATATATTTGATCATGACCAAAAAATATTGATGGTGTTATGCAGTAAGGGCCTTATCAACAAAATGTGAATATTTCTCAAAACATCATTATTGAACTTCCTTAAAATTTCTTTTTCATCAATAAAGCTGCATACTACTTCACTATACTGTACAGTTTATATTTAATTATTTTTGTAACACAATACGTAAGCAACATTAACTTTTGTCTACATAAATTTAATTGAAAACAGACTTACATGTTTATAATGCCCTTACTGCATAGCACCATTGAAAACTAATGTAATTCAAAAATGTATTTTCTAAGTGTGAAAACACAGTGTGTTATCTTACTTTCTCCAGTTTCTCTCGATACTGTTCCGAGAAGCTCTCACCACCCATTTTTCGCTTGTTGCGAAATTGGAACAATGCCTTATCTTTGGTCCTCTGGTGCTCTGCTTCGAGAATGGAGACATTGAGATATGGTTTTGTGCCACCACAGATACCTTCCATCAAGCCTGTGTACAACTCCTTGGCTGCAGCAACTGCTGATAAGTTGTTTGCTTCAGCAGTGGCCTAATGACATATACAGAAAAGAGCATTAATTGAGACCTTCACAAGTTTAATACCCAAATAAAACCATTTTCTATATTATAAAACATTCATTAAGGCCAAGCCCTCACAAAATTAGTTTTAATTTTCACTTTAAATTCACAAAATTGATTGACATTTTTCACTTTTGTTTCATTAAACATAAAGCCACACTCGCACAAGCCTATTTATTGCAAGACCTGCAATACTGATTCCAGATCTCTAGTGCTTATTACGTTCCCAGAAAGATAAACTACGAAGTATTATTTATGTTATGAAGTTGATAGCTATCTACAAGTTTCTCATTGCTGAACTTCTCTGTATGTTAACTTTCTCATGCGTAACCCAGACAAATCTTCTAAAACAGTGACAAGGTCTAATCACCAAGCCTGAGCCTAATTGCTGTTTGATGAAAAATTAAACATTCAGTGACTACTTTTTGTTCAAGTTTCATCTCCCTTCAAGCACAATATTTAAGTTGTTTGGTTGCTGTTTATGGGTGTTTAGAATGTTGATAGGTCGGTAGTTCAGGATAAGGGAATAGTCGGTAGGCTTTGAACTCTTGAATCTTAGGTTAGAAATGTACATGATAATTCCAGTAGAACTCCGATCTCACGAAATGCCTCGGGACCCAAAATGTTTACTCTAAATCAATGTTTTGTTAAATCCTGACTTTATATTTCTTGTACCTCCCCACCCCTTCCAAAAGTTAAATTCTCTGGCATATTTCATTGGAATTGAAGGTAATTAAAAAAAACTGATAGCCCACTACAATAACATATAGTAGTTACCATCAATAGGTAAGCTGCAGCCATCAAAGAAAAAATTCGGCAAAAAAACTTTTAGTGGAACACTCGTTTAGCTTGCGCCAGATGAGTTAGACTGCCCGTGCGCATCATCAAAACATGAGAAGTGACGGTAAACACCGCCAAGTCATCTTTCTTTCCGTCTCCCTCCCGCTTCTCCAAGAAAATTTGGAAAATTTCCTTGGAGGAAAAAAAAATGCAATGGAAACGAAAGTAAAAGTTTGCGAGATAACCGTAAAATAATAAATAAATATACACAGGCTGCTGCGCTCATGCAACCAATTGGTTACTGCTCACCAAAAATACTTTGCACTTAAACACTTTATAGGAAACATATTATTTACGTTAATAAATTTGTTGTAGAAAGTCTGTATAAATGATATACAGTAATAAAGTTTTTTTATAAGTACGCTGGTTTTTATCATTAGACGTGACAGAAAATAATCACGCCGGATACAGCTGCATTGTATCGGTAAAAGAATCAATCAGTAGAGCACGCTGCACGGTTGCGCATTTTTACGGAGACATGAAGCACTATCTGTGAATTAGTATCCGTGCTGTCTGCTGCCGTGCTATGCAGACTGGGTATCTAGATGCTCGTTCACTCGCCAGCCGCCAGGATGAGACTAGGAGCGCACTTGTTATGCAACAAGGCAACACAGCATCACTTGCTCCAGGGGGGCAAAGCTTCATATGGAATATCAGGTCCTTACAAATATAGGGTAATTTGACTTCACCAAAATTAAAAAAATATACACTTGCTGTCTGTAATGTCATATATGCATATTTTAAAGACAAAGTCTGTCTCATGAAAGAATTCCATTTTATACAGTTGTATTGGCATTTATTTTTAAAGCAGTTTCCAAGTAAGATCTGTCGTCGCCTTTGCCTCATTTGGTTTGTGCAAAAGCACACTCAACTGAATGTCCAACTGTATAATATACTGTGTCTATCTTAGGTAATATTTATAAGTTTTTGACACTTTTGAAGATACCATGTTTGTACTACAGGAAAATATTTTTCATTTTGAAGAGTTTGCCAGTCAGCTTAGTTTGTTCGTTTGTTCAGAAATTGCCTGTGATAGAGGAACACATTGCTTTTTCCACTGAAACATCTGTAAAAAGGATGCTAGGAACAGTCAAAAAATGGAATTATTTCATGAGACAGACTATAATTATTATAGAAATATGTGTTTCTAAATTTTGAAGTTTTTTAAACACAAATATTGAGTAACTTATTCAATGCAGTTATTTTAATCATGAGTTGTACCATACACATTATACTGGCTGCAATGGACCAACAGATTTTGTGTTATATTTTCCATTAACAGCCAAAAATCTTGGTAGGAACAGGCGCCACGTGGAAGTGAAATGCGAAGTGCAAAAATATAAGTTGTGATTTGTTTAAAAGGTAATTTTTGAACCACAAATAAAGAATTTTAAGGTCAGTCCATACTGTATGCTTCCTTAGAGGCTGTGATGTTTATACAATCAATTAACTAGAATAGAAGCTGCATTCACCCAAGGAAAAGCCACAGAATTTGAGGTTATGTGTTAACAAGTGAGGGATATATACTTACAGCAAGGAACTATATATTGCATGACCGTTAATATAGTGCCTTGTGGTTTTCAGATACTAATTAGGGTCATACAAGCATTTGTTCATGTCAATATACGTAATTACGCATAGTGATAATTTTCAATGGCTTTTGCATTAACTTCTCCCAAAAACTACTAAAAATTAAACACATAATAAACACGTTAGTCAACCCACATATTCAGTTCCATTAACTGTATTTAATTGCTAAATTTGCTGTTTTACATTTCTAATAAACTAACTGGTTGAAACACGCTAATTGACGTCTATCAAAAATACGGTAGTGTTTACTATAATTAGCAACAGCAAAGGTTTAATTTAAAAACTTTAAAATGGAATAATGTGATGTTGTTAGGTTAGCAAGAAAACCTACCTAACAGGCCAAAATAAGGGGTCTGGAAAATAACACTGAGCTTCGTCACTTCATCTTTCTTGCTTTGTGACTCGCTCAGTTGCATGCGCTCAGCTCAATCTCAAAGTCACTCCCACAGCCAAGTTTTCAACAAATTTTAACAATTTTTTTTTTTGTTTTTCGACAGATGGTTTTAGACTATCTATGGAGAAAAACAGAATATACTGCGGCCAGTAGACATATTTTTAATAGACTTACACCACAACTTATATTTTATTTATTGAAGTTACTTAGTATTTAGTAAATTTTTGGTTGTTATTTGACAGTTCCTAAAAATCCTTTCGTTACAACATTGTTTTCATTATTCCCAAGTTCGTTAAATCGGGGCTCTACTGTAGATTGTCAGATAGTTCAGTTGCTTTGTGTGATCAAGGTCACAGACTGTTAAAAACCTACTATTTAAATCTTTTGCTGCGACATTCAAATCTAGTAGAATATACAAAATAATACTCAACTGCGACAAGTGACTCAAACACCTAATCAAATGGCTCTAAACACTAAGTAGATAATTTTCTTGTTTCAAATTAACCAAAAATAAACTACATATTTACAAAAAAATTCTTTCAAAACTTTTTGTGCACTATCTTGGGATAGTAAAAATTTATTATCCTGTTGGCTGGAATTACTGGTAATACTTGATATATTCATGTACGACATCCCTAAATTACATATATTTTCAGTTCCTCATTGCCTTCCTTCGCCTGTTGTACACAATTCCCTAATTCATTTACTACAAGACAGTTAAAAAAAACTGGCATAAAAAAAAACTGCACTTCTCAGCACAGCCTCAGGGCCGATATTATTACAAGCTAAAAACTGGGTACTTCTGAGAGCCACTGAAATTCTAGAAACATAATTGCTAATCACTGTTTTACAAATGCAGAAAAATTAACAATAAACTAAAAATACACATGCCTCATGGTAAACTGACCTTCAGTGATCTGGCCCACCGGTAATAAAATCTCTTCTCGGAGGAAAAAAAATGTGCTCATGTAATTTTTTTAAAATATAATAATTTATTGTAAATATATATGTACATTAAAATACAAAAACGGCATCATATTGAATTAAAACTGTTTTCTTGTGACCGACATTGTGTATGTATTTAGCACAATTGTAAACTACAATGCACCTTGACACTTTAAATACATAGGAGAAGTCCTTGCCTGGTGCGTGGATGATGATGTAGTGTCTTATGCGTGTTCATTTTTATGTGAAACCGCTACAGTCAAACCTCTTTAATACAAACCTGAAGGGACCAAATATTTAGCTGTTTGTAATAATGAGGTTTATATTAACCGGTGTTCATTGAAACCTTAAAATGTTTCTAAAATTTTGGTCACACTGCTTATATCCACAAATCAAATAGTCTTCACCACAATGACTTCCTTTTACTTGAGAACTTGATATTGCATGGTTTAATGCATAAACAAAATTTTTATTAAGCATTTAAGTAATTATTTCATTTATTGTCCCACTCCAATGGGAATAAAAATCTGTTTATATTAATGAGAACTTTGTATTAACAGGGTTTGTATTAACGAGGTTTCACTGTAATGTATTCATGTAACATTTATCTATAAAAATGTGTGTGAAACGTCAAGAGATTTTAGTCAGAACTTAACATCTAGATCTTTAACATTGGTGAGGGGTGATGATTATCTATAAAAAGACTGCACACTCGTGCTTCTATAATTTTAAAAATTCAGCAAGCTTGTTCGAAAAATGATTTTCGGGTCTTACAAAATTGGTAAAACTGCATTTTTTTAAGACAGCTCTGAAAACATCTCGAACTCATTGAGTGCAAAACAAAATGTGTGCATTGGCCTTTACTTCATACTATCCAAAAACAAAATTTTAGAGTCACAGTGTAAAATCCCATAGGAAAAAAACTACCTATGTACCGTACAACAAAAACCTTGCACGCTAGTTTGGCATGCTGTGAATAGAGGCAATATGCTTCTCGGTGAAATGGTACTCTGGCTATTATCGCTTAGCTGTTCCCACGCATTATATGTGGAATTTTAAAACTGGTACACTCTTTTCATACGCACCATGTGTAATCCTTTTTTTGCATAGCCTGCCAGACTAGCCACTACATTAGGCCAGATTACCATGAGTCTACTGCATTAACAAAAAGTGAATTTGATGTAATAATTATCTTATTCCTAAGGATAAAAATGTCAACTAACCGCTAGCATGGACTTTGGTTCAGGAAGTTCATCTCCTTTATAAATTTCAAGGTACGACTTAAAGTACTGCACAAGCTCCTTCGCTTTAACTTGTTGCCCAGCAATTTCCTTGATCACCAAATTCTCTGCCGATAGTATCATAGGAACAAATATTTCTAGCTGCTTTTTGAACTCCGGTTCAATATCTGAAAAATTACCACAGACTGATTTTATACATCATGAACTGGGCACAATACAGTATTATGTTACAGCCTACAAAATACAACGGACGGCATACTACTAGAAAAACGTAGAACAAAATTCCTGTATGTAAAAAAACTTGTTACTAAATGCTGTGAAGACAAAAAAAACTTTTAAACAGAACTGTTTGCGAAGATTTTATGAAAACGCTATCAACAAATGTAATTAATTCAAAAGATTTTAATGGGGGAGAAAAAAAAATTTGGTTAGTGATAAAGTTGATAATTTGGCAGAAAATTACTTACGTCTGAATATATTTTAATATGTGGCATTGGCGGTCAAGTGTTCGGACCACTTGCATCCTAACAAGGCAATCTGGGTTTGATCCCCAGTGGTTTCTGGATTTTCGCACATGTGAATAGTGCCAGATATATTTAGGGGATCTCCCGTTCCTCTCGTCCTCATTCCGTCACTTCTTCACCATTGCAGGTCCCATCTCATGTTTTCCTCCGGGCATGCAGATGCCTATAGAAACCCAGTATCAAAATCTGCAGTTTGCAGTGTGATACTCTGTTCAAGTACTGTCCTCTCATGATATAAATAATCTTTGATTATGTGTCAATGCTGGCTTGTCAGTTGACAGCATCTGTCTCCTGGTTCACATGCTACAGCTTATCACAGAAGTAAAGTTTTTTTAGTCAAATCACATCTGGCTTAAACAGGTGAAACTATCCATAAAGCGGAACCACTGAAAGTTATTTTTTCACAGATTACCAAAGTCCTTCAAAAGAACAGGATAGTGAATTATCAGAATGCCTTTATACACGCATCAACTACAATAGAACTACCATTAACCACAATGCTGTTGGTCAAGCAGTTTTATGCTATACCAAACAAATATTTTATTAATTGATAGGGACACGCATCTGTGGTTTTATTTGATGTCAAAAAGTGGGGTTATTTTAAGTTAAAAGTAATGTTATTTTCAGCCAAAAGTGGTGTTATTTTATATCTCAATCAATTTGTATATTAACATTAAAACTAAAATTATATAATTTTTCTTTCAAAAATAGACAAGTAGGATTCCATTTTTACATTTTGTTCCCCTAAAAGACAATACTGTAGATGCCTGTCAATTTGCTACAGTTTCAGCTTGTTGTTCTGCGAGACATTCATCCTTGTCACTATTAACCTTTTTTTTTGTACATGCGACTTTTCACACCAATGAAATTGACATGTTACAGTGGCAAAAAAACACTTTTACAGTCCATATTCAGAGAATTTGGACACACGCAGTTCGGTTTCGGCATATTTCTGCATATGAATGATACTGAAACTAGTCGCACTGTTCAATTTGCTATTGCACAGAAGCAACTGAAGTTACCCCTGATGTAACGTAAGAGAAATGCAAGGGAAAAC
>PNEQ01002080.1:0-25385 GCA_003012365.1 Medauroidea extradentata | reverse complement strand
TTAATAAATACAATCTCGCTGTATTGCAAGCACCTCTGTATGTTCAGAAAAGTGGGGGTATTTTCTGTAAAAGTGGTGGTATTTTAGGTAAAAATGGGAGTATTTTCGGAAAAGGGGAGAATTAGCTTTATTTGCAAAAAAATATCTGAATTCTCATAAAAATTAGCTTTATCGCAAATGCGATAGATGCATGTCCCTATTAATTGATTATTTGTCAGTTTAGAGTATCTTTTAATAGCCAGTGTCTAAGTAGGTCACACTTGTCAGTTGTAATCAATAACACAGTACAAATGGTTACCAATCAAAGAAAAAACACTAAGACAAGGCACCCACTAAATAAAAAAAGTACAAAAAAAGAAGAAAGAAGTAGGATGAAGATTACTGACACAAGGAGGGAAGTTCCAAAAAGACAAACCCACTTCCTTCCGCTTTCTCTTCTACCAATTATTCTACACTGACTAAAAATTGCAAAAAAATTCCAATGGAGGTTGCTGCTTTTCTAAGAAATCCAATCACTAATAACACATACTTTTAAAACATCCTAGATACAGTATAATAAAACTGCTACCTTCTCCCTATACACATGCACAACAAAAAGAGCATGACTTATATACACATTAGGCTACATACAAGAATCTTAAATTTATATTTAAAAAACTACAAGGGAAAACGAAGAAAGTTCATCTTGTTTATGCCTCTCCACAAAAAAAAAAAAAACTTGGAATTACCACTTAAGAAATATGTGTATGAAGGCAAAATGTTCACACAAGGTTACCTGAGAGTTTGCCATCAAATTCAGGGTTGGTTGCTACTTTCAACCCTGGATGGGGCATTAGAAAGCAGGAAATGTTCGAAAAACACTTAACAATGTGTTCACGTAGTGACTGGAGTTCAGGGTGCTGCTTATCCGATATCTGCCAAAAATAAAATATGTATATAATTTTAACAAAAAGTGTAACAATGCTAATACAAAATTAACCACCAAATATAATACAAACAAGATTTGAGCAAGTACAGTAATTAGTAAACTGTAACCATTATAAAAAAAAATTCATTACAAAATCAATGAAAGTTTGGTCATTTTGTGAATAACTACTTCATAGTTTTCACAGTTTCAGATAAAGTAAATTTTGAATGTTAGTAATTTTATCCCAATTACATTTATTACACACTAACTGGTCTTAAAGTAACTATACAAACTCTACTCTAACCAACTACCCCAACAATATTAAATTATTTTAGAAACTACCAGTTTTACTTTTGATCAAGCCTAGTTTTTGGGCAACAAACAAACAAACAAAAAAAAAAAAAGACTGCAAAATTTTTCTGCTTTAACAAATAAGTAGTTAAGGCTCGGTTTCAGTCGCCATATTGAATTAATTTTTTTATATTCTAAGAAGAAAAATGTTAAATATGTGATTACTGTATATCTCAAATTCTATTAACATTTCGTAATGCTACCTGTGACGTAGGATCATAACTACGTCCACATCATGCCACGATGCATTCCTGCCATCCATTCTGATGTGTAAATTCCGAACTACTTCAAATAAACAAGTTACCGGTAACACTGCTAAAACAATTCTAAAATGTTAATACTGTAGCTTGTTACCCAAGATAACTCAAGTTAGCTGTAGATGTACTTGAGTATACTCTGGAAAGCCAGAGAGGAATTGAATTAACAAATAAGTGAACAAGATTAACAACAAACTAACTGAACATGTAGGCCACACACTAACTTAAGTGAGTGAGTGAGTGAGATTTTGGTCAGCGCTGGTGGGGAGTGACATGATGCGAGTATGGAGCAGCGCCAGCATGAAGGAGCGGGGGAAAAGGGAGATCGCCGAGAAAACCTGCCGACCAGCGGAATCGTCCAGCACGATTCCCACATGCGAAAATCCAATTGAACCCGGATCACCTTGGTGGGAGGCAAGAGCACTTACTTAAAAAGATACAGGATGATTTACAACTGCTGTACAATTCTTCAATATTAAAGCACAATAAGACGTGCTCACACAATGATGGAAACCTTAATTTCCATTGAATTTTTAACAGATCCACGCTTTCATACAAAGAACAAACTTGATTATGCTTCAGTTTCACTTAAAACATGTTCATTATGTGTTGTATTAATTTTAGTGTGCAACATGTAACTTTAAAGGGAATCTGTACCAACTATACTAACATTCATTTTCTGCTATAAGTTACAGGGGTATAAATAAATTTTCTGCATGACATGGCACAGATACATATTACAGTAAGTCCCCGATTTACGTCGCTAATGTTTGAGTACCTATATTTCAATTTAAGTAGTCACTGATTCAGAATAAAGTCGTAAGATTCTCGTACATTTTATTTTTATTAAAACGCTGTACATAAATTGTCATATGTACTGCAGTTTTGCATTTTTTTAAGCTACACGCGCGTCATCCTATATTATCATACGCTGTGACAAATGCTACCTGCCCTCAATGCGGTGATGCAATACTACTCGCCCGGCCCACCCACGTCGCTAGCGCAACAAAGCCTTAAAGCCTTATCTCCTTCTCGAGACGACGCAGCAGATTCCCCGTTCCCCTATCCAAATAGCCCTTGGCCCTGATTTAGTTGCTGTGGTACTGATGACATTGCATTGGACCGAGTTAGGCCAGGATTGCGATGCCTTCGCGTTCATTTTGCTTTAACTTTCACGTAAGCAGGAAATACCTTGACAAGCGCATTTGAACGGGCCCTACTATCACGATCGCGCCACTTTATACTTACACGTTCATTTTCACATAGCGAAAAGCTTGTCAATGTCAAGCTTTTAAGTTAAAGTGGTATGTGAAGTTATACCACGTGATCGCCTGGGATCATGCCTGGGACAATCACATTTCGGAGGAGTTAATGTCTTCTAATGTATTGTGTTATCTTTGACTATTAATTTCAAGGCTCTCTCATGATGTTTTACATTGCCTGCTTGCAACTTACGTGAAGGATCGTAATATGGCACCTCAATTGATTACGTATTACGTACACATTAACATGATAAAGTTGTAAGATATATGTGACCGTGAAGTCCTCGTAATCCTGGCCTTATAAATGTGCCACTGTTTCAGTTTACAATACTGCGCTTCAAACGTGCTTCAGTACAGTATCAACTTACAGCAATTAATGTTAATTACTTAACTAAATGGCTTCGAAACTGTCAAGTTTATCTTCGAAGTTTGTTATTTCAAAAAACAAGAACAGAGTACCTGTCTCGTTAGCCATGAATATGTAAGTTTGGCGACTTTCTGATTCAGGCGAGAGGGCAGTTGACATTAGTAAAGCGTTAGCACCACCGCCTACCACAGTTCGTACAATTCGAGCTAACGTGGACAAAATTGGATGGCATTAAGCAGAAAGGAACCAACCAACAAATTAATCAAATAAGACATAATGATAGAACGTAGAAGAAGAATGTCTGAAGTACGTCTTAGACTGGGAAGAAGTACTAAATCACAATATTTGACAAAAAATTAGAGCCCGGAAAAAATTGTTAATATAAGGCTTAGATACACACACAAAACTCTGACCTTGAATCTCTCAGTTCCAGTTAACTGTGGGTTTGTTCCTTTCTGCTTAATGTCGTTCAATTAAGAGTAGCTTGGTTAACATGCCACCTGTGATTACTACAAAGATTAGTTATTCGCTTCATAATACAATAGGACAGAATCATGCCATGTGGATGAAAACACAAAAACAGCAAACCTGTCCTGTAAATTTAGAGTTGATTCAAAACAAAGCCTTATTTTTTAACAGTGAGGTAATAAAAAATGTTGAAGGAACTTCGACCTTAAAGGATGAACTGTTTACTGCCAGCTGCGGATGGTTTCGGCGATTTAAGGCCAGGTATATTTTCACAACATAAATATGACAAGCGAGGCAGCAAATTCTGACACCAGTATAGCAAAGAAAATTTATTCCGAAACTTGAGAAGATTATTGAAGAAGACATGGCTACATGGCCAAGCAAATTTCCAATGCAGATGAAACCGGACTTTTCTGGGAAAAAATGCCGGCGAGAACCTACATCGCCAAAGAAGAAAGAACTGCACCTAGTTTCAAAGCTGCAAAGGATCATGTAACTATCTTACTGGCAGCAAAAGCAATTAGCGTTTGCAACGGGAAAAAAAAGTGATAATATCGCATGCCGGCACGTCTGTGTGCGCACGCGCTTCTGGCAGATTGTAGGCAGTGGGCGGCAGGCTCGACTCATTTTACGTCGTTTCTATTTATGCCATGGTTTTCTGAAATGTAACTTCGATGTAAACCGAGGACTTCCTGTATTACCATTAAAAGTGTTACTGCATTTAACTAAAACCATCTAGAGGAAACAACTCATTTTTTCATGACTGTAAATACAGAAACTGAATAAGCAATACATAGCAGTCTATCAATACCAACTGTAGCCAACGTACAAAACTAAAGCCTCTGTTTTTTCAATGGCTAAATCATAATTCTGACAGTTCTGGTTGTTTTAATTTTTTAGTGCTGTACGTGTTTGATGCAATGTCAGCTGATTATGAACCTCAGATGACCACTTCACCACATGTTCATTAAATGTTTTCTTCCATTGTGACTACAAACTCCCGCAGAACTGTAAAACTGTATGTACTGCAGTTTTAGGAAACATAGTATAACTGTGCTTGTTCACCTGTAGTCTTCGTTTGAGAATCCGTTCACCTCCAGCAGATCCGTACGGGGCTTCATAAGGGAAACTCCAATCCCTAACAAGAAACTGCAGCTTCTGAAATGGTGTACTTTCACTGTCTTCCACAAGTGCCAGTCGACCATACTCTGTAAACAGCTGCAACAAAAATAAATACTTCAATCACAAGTACACTTGCCAATGTCTTAAGACAATTATGACCATAGAACACAAACCTATAACTGACAAATTATCAGCCACTACAAATTGTACATCAATGACAAACTAGTATAAGAAAACAACTTCAGCACACCTGTAAATGTTGTAGGTCATCCTCCTGGATGTTATGAAGCAGATTGTAAATCTGAACGGAGCTGATCATGGTACTCAATGCAAAAACTGTTGCACAATCACGCACAGTGCTCTCACTATCAAATGCTCCTTGAGTGTCCACCAGTAGTACAGCCACCTGTGGCAAAAACCACATTATATTTGGAGCTCTAAATATATATATATATATATATATATATATATATATATATATATATATATATATATATATGTGAATGCTTGTTAGGATGGGCATTAACTTACAAATGACATGCATTTTCTTACACACCCTCCTTCCACCTAGATCTTTTAACAGGCTGAAAAGTTTCCTCGCAACAAGAAATAGCAAATAACTTGACAAAAAAATCAAATGCCAGGTAACACATTTGTATGTCTTAAGTTTGTGTATAACTGTAACATACCTCTTCACCATAAGGAAGTTTTGTCAAAAATACTTCTGACCAAATGAGGATTCCTGTAGTATCCCTCTCTGATCCTCCACGCCAAGAGAAACCTTCTAGTGGCATGTTGTCATCTCCAATCCAATTTGGTGCTCCCTATAATACAAATTTAACTGCACAATGCAAACAGTGAACTACATATATGCATAACAATACTAAGTAAAGAACAAACTGTCACAAAACTGACAGACTAAGATGTTTTACCTATAAAACGTAAGAATCATTAAACTTCCCAAAAGTTACTGAAACGTTAAATTTATTCTATTAAAATGTTCTGTACAACAATTAAAAACATGTATTATTTACCATAGTTCCTGGTTCCAAAGACAGCTATTTACGAAAATTAATGGATTCCAAAAAGATGCTTATAATTTTTCAGGAAACACTGAGTATTCCTACCCAATCGTTACGACCAGCAGGCTAGTATGAATGGCGCTAAATAAGACCTTCTGTATAAAATCATCCTTAAATAAACGAACCAACAAAAAGTTGATGTTGCCTCTAAATGAATCAGAAAAAATTCAGTTTGACATGAAATGTAATTCCATAAGTCACCAGATTTAATTGTACATATTTTACTACCATTAATTAAATAGACCATACATAACACAAAATAAGACAACAATTAAAAATGACATGAGTACAATTTATATAATGTAGAGATACATTTTTTAACATTAATTATACTATTTTTTTTCTTATTCAGCCATTCTTACTGCAAATGCTAAATGGTAAGGTATTGCCTTTGTAAGCTTCCGAAGGGAAAACATTTTTCTAATTTGCTATCGGAGACATAATTTTCACACAGTGGAAGATGGACTTAAATTACAAAAATTATAGTATACTGTATTTGTCTTTTTACTTTACCGTAACTACTTTTCTGCACAATCAAAATCTTCGTCATATTTATCATTGTGTGTAATAAGCCTACACTACATTATGTTACCATTATCGCATATTACTTTTTTTTATTTAGAAAAGTTGCTTTAGTTTTGCAGTAGTTTCGAAAATATTTTTTAACGCAAATTAATAAATATATCAAAAATTAATTTTTACAGTTTTAACACTTATAGGCTAGATCATCATTTGTATCTTAATTTTTCTGTTGCAATACACCAAACTGATTTCTAGATTTTTGCCCCTAAAATATCACATATTTTGATGTCAAAGTAAGCCAAAATTAGGCAAAATAATTTTTTTGCTAGCAAACGGTTCATTATTTTTTAAAAATGCTCTGGCAAAATTGTGTATTGTATGACTGTACACAGTTTCAAATTTTTTCAAAACGCTTGGTTAAAAAATATTTGAGTTCTTCGCAATTGTTTGAAATAAATGAAATATCATGGTTTTAACGTAAGAGCTTGTTGCACAAAAGCAGTTTTAAAATACTGCATACTTTCTAATTGCACGACAAGTTTATGTTGCTTTTTCTCATAACAAAGTAACACTTTGTAAATAATCAGTTAATTCATCTACATATTAGTATTCATTAAATGTTTATGATACAATGTACAAATAAGACCTATGAATTTTTCATATGGATAGCAACAATGTGACAAGTAAAATTTCTTACAATTACTTTAAAACATGACAAATCAGAAAGTGTAGAAATAAAACTGAAGACTACCATTCTGCACATGCGAAGAAACAAAACTTTTTTTACTACCCTTCCTACCAACATGAAAGACAAAAAGTTATTGCTATTCAAAATAGTCATATTTTCAGTCCAAGTGATACTGAATACCTTTAATTAGTATGTATGGAGATATACAGGCACATACATATCTAAAATATTATAGAATTTTGTTAACCCCAATATAAACTAATTAACTTGACCTAATACAGAACCGGGCGAACATTACGTGAATAGATTGTGTGCTAACGAGGAAATATACATTGTGTCTGTGTTCTAATCTAAAGAGCAGCGTGCCAAAATGAATTATGGACCAGCACATTGTAAGCACATGTTGAAGCTGAAAGGCACAATCATATACATCAACCAGAAAAATCACTCACAGAAACATTACAATATGTTAAATTTATTAATTTGTAATGAAAAATTGTTATGAGAAATGATTAATTAAAGAATTGCAGCCAAATTCAGAGGGTTTTTTTTTTAACTCCCAGCTACTTCTCACATTTCCCGATTTATCAATAGTGGCCACCATCTACAAAAAAAAAAAAAAAAAAACACTTGCTCTTTAAATTCTGAATAAATGTTAGCTTGCGTCCTAGCATTTTTCCAATTCACTAAAACCTAGCATTGGTGAAAACATTATAAGTAATTCAAATCACGTGAAATATTATTAGGGTCTACTGGAGATGAGTCTGACCACTTGGCTCAGTGGTTAGAGCACCTGGCTGATGAACCAAAGGTCCTGGGTTCGATTACCAGCCGAGAAGATCAATATTTACAGTTACCTCTCTGAGTTCAAGACTGGGTTTTATGTTGACCATTCACCCCCATAATGTGGGAGGCAGTGGCGAACCACTGCAGAACCACCTTGCCTAGTCACCCTCGGAGGACGTCGTGGTTTCTATCACTGGAGAAGGCATTTTTTTAAATACTATCTAAGGTAACTGTATACTCGCCTGATAAATATCTCAATACACAAAATACAATCAGTATTTTTGAGAAGTCTGTACACAAAAATCCATACAAAGTAACTGATACTGAGCAGTCTTGTAAGGAAATTACTTGTTTAAAAAAGTATACCAGCCTGCAGCCAATATATTTGCCTTTGCTTACTTGGCAGTTCATGTAGCGAAGGAAAAAGTCCAGCAAAAAAGATTTGCCTTTTCGGAATGCCCCAGCCACAGACACAACCACAACATTCTTGTTCTTAACATGGTTTTGCAGAAGGACGTTCGACAATGCCTCTTCATCCAATTCAAATGTGTGATCATCCTTCACCAACACAACTTGGACTGGATGACCACCCATCTTCTTAGCCAATCTACCTGCTGAACAATCCATAACCTATTAAGGCCCATGTTCATGATATACTTAACTTCATGCACACTTTTCAAACATAATACATCCCACAGCATTGCTCATTAAAAATATTTGGAACAAAAGTATATGTGTGTCTATATATATGTATGTATGTATGTATGTATGTATGTATGTATGTATGTGTGTGTGTGTGTGTGTGTGTGTGTGTGTGTGTGTGTGTATTACACAGGGTGTTTCTTAACTTATGTTACAAACTTTGGGAGGTGATTCCTTATAAAAATGAGGTATAGTCACACAAAACCATTTTCGTCTAGTGCCATCTTTAATGGAGATATGAACACTTGAAAATCCATTTTTTTAATTTTTTTAAAGCAAATATCAGAAAGAACGTAATTCTCTGCACAATGATTCATATTATTGAGATCCTTAAGTTGTGACAAAATCGCTGGTTAAAAACCCACCCTTTCATGTAACATAGGTGACCACCCTCACTTTGACCAGAATAGTTTTGCAGTTGGGTTATGTGAACATTTTATGTTGTCTTTCTGGACAGTACTCCTAGGTAACAAAAAAGTCCTCTTGTCGCAAGTCGCTAAAATGCACCGTTTACGAGATGTGCAATGTGTTATCAGGGTGGTAGGGAAAACAAAACATGTTGCAATTCAACCAGCCTCAGAGCTTAGGTAAACACGTAAGTATAACAATAGTCTATAATACCATACCAGTAACTGGCAACTATGTATTCATATGTGCAATTCAAGGCAATCCCTTTAACAAATTGATAGTGAGACTACTAGGGGACACCTTTAATCAATTCACAACACACGAATCCTGCGTTAATGCCATTACTCCAGCATTTTTCCTAAAGAAGCTGACCTTATTGTAAATCGGCGGTATGTCGTGAATAGTGTGCTTGGGATCGTCAATCTGTAAAATACATATCTGTAATTTAAAAGTCTTTCATTCATAAAACAGTTTCAAATAGGTTAACCGTATTTTCATATAAACTAATACAAACAAAAGCGTTTGCGGGTTTTGGTGTGAATTTTTTGTTGTATTTTGAGAAATATACATAAATATTACACATATACCATTGTTGCACATTGTTAGAATGCACCTGGATAAAGCAACAGTAATACTTTAATCCAACATTAACAACTCAACAAAATCAGGTCATAAATTTATAGCAAACATTTTTTAGAAGTTCCTGAGACACTCAACAACTGTTTCTGTACTAAAACTCTAATCAAAAAGTGGAGGACATGTCTACCAAGTAAGATTAGTACTGTACATTTACATCATACCTATATGGGTTGATTATACCAACAAAACACTGTGAACTTGGACATGGTAAATTAGTGATAATTTCTGACATGTATCCAATCAATTAAAAAAATTTGACTTATAAAGAGGATACACAAAATTGTACATTAAAGTAAGAGTTCCACTGATGTGAACTAACTGCAACCAAGGCTTCTCAAGGTTACCAGATATCCTATTAACCAAAATTGTTTCTAATAACTCAGCAGCAAGCACAAAATTCAAAATTTGCAGTAACACATAACAAGCTGAAGAGTGTTTCAGTTTATAAAGTCAGAATGTTGCATACCAGCAAACATATTTCCATCAATGCACCAAAAAATACTATAGTCATTAGGAGAAGGCTTCATAAACAAAGTCTGTAAGTATGAACATTGCATGCATTGTAGCACTTCTTCACTGCAATATTACAATGAAAAAAATTAAGTTAAATTCAATTTCATATTTAGTAGTGCCTGTGACTATTTTTCATCACACACTCATTCAGATTATCAGGATATTCATATTAGCTAGGATCAAACTAACAGGACTCCTCTGTACTGCTAATATTTGCAGTGTACCTAATAACCACAGCCTTAGAAGAACAGGTCTGGACACTTGCCTGGAAAATTGACCCCCTTGTTGTTTGGCTGAAGTTCACCACCCTACCGAGAATATTGTGTTTTATTCACGCTTCAGTTAGGGCGGTCAGAATCAAACTCCGCCCACTTCCTTTCCACTAAGGTAAACAATTTATCAAAACATATTTTTTTATCAATTTATGAAATACTTCCTTCGCTCACAAATTTAAGAAAAGGCTCCAGCAATCATTTACTTTATAAATTTAACAATGGAAAAAGTGGGCGGAGTTTGAGACGGACCGCCCGGAATACAGCACCATAATGTACAACATTCTCAGTAACTTGATGAACTGCAGCCAAACAACAAGGGGGTCAAGCCGTCAAGCAAAGTACATTGATAGATAGGTGAGTGTCCAGACCTGTTGTTCTACGACTGTGCTAATAACATATTCTTCTTGTGGTCAAGCATACGATTATATTTCACAAGAACTGTATGCAACTGTCATAATATATACTGAAAATGTAAAAAAAAACAAAGCCACTCAAACAACAGAAATATTTTATGTACGTACAGAACTAAAAATAAAGTAACACTGAAACTCTCTAATTTGTAAAACTCCTGATAACGTATTTCTTCTATTTTTATGTAACCATCATCCTGAAGCAGAGCACTTCAATACCTCAAATGATTTGATATACGTTATATGATGAAATAATCCAAAATACATTTACATATTATGTTTTTTCACCAAGAAATCAATTTTTGAAAAATTTTGAAATTAAATCATAAGACATTTGTATAATTATCTAACTGAAATTACAATCAATACAATAGCCATGAGGTTCAACCTTTTCCCTCTCTGGTGCAACCAAGGGATCAAATCAAATATAAAAAAAAGCAACTTCAATTATTTTTCTAATATTTATATTATCACGTAATCATTAAAATGTTAAAACCACCACCATATCTCGAAGGTTTCGATAGATATCACAGATTAATAAAAAATATATTTCACCTCTTTTCACTATCTTCTAAACCTCCAACACAAAAAATAATTCCACGCAGGTGGAACCCTTCATAGATTTCAATTTGGAAGACCATTTCTACAGTATTAATAACTATCATTTGTTCGCTCTAACTCTCTGTATTTTGATTTTTTTTTTTTGTGTGCAGTAAAATTGTGTGGATTTTATAGAATAAACTGTTTAGAACATTGTCATAAATTTATTTTCCAGCTTGTGAATTATGTTTATCCACTTCTAGTACTTACCCTGCTTAATTTAATTACAATACTGATGTCCACAAATACGTTAACCTACAATTACAAGAATTATGACCCCAAACAAATAGTGAAATTTCATTTACTGAACCAGATTAGCAGAACATGGGTTCAACCCCAATAAGCTCAAGCAAAAACATTAGGGGATTGTTTTCGCAAAATTATTTTTAATTTAATTTGTGGTTTCTTGTCATGTGCTTCCTACTACATAGTTAATTTCTAGATCCATACACACACAGCTACTTGTATATGTCATAAGCAAAGCCTCAAAAAATTATAAATATTAACATGAATGTTTTTAATTTTGCTACACGATTTTGGGTTCATTCAATTATCTGGGAATATTATTTTACATAACCATAAAATGTCTAAATTTGTAGACAACCTATTACAGTGTGCCAATTACATGACTAAATCAACAGGAGTTAATGACATCAATTACTGCATTTACATGAATATATAAATCTACATCGTCATTTAAACTCCCACTCAGACGTTACCTGTTGACCTTGCAGTTACCAATTTACAACTCTGTAAGCAATTAACATTAATCTTCACCATCAAAGAGTGTTATAGTTAACCTTGTTCATTCAAACTGATAAACTTAACCTGAAAATAAAATATTAAGTAACACTTGTCCAATATTAAATGTAACCAAGGAAAATGAACAGAAGGTTTACAGTTTGCTAATATTTCTGTTGAACACCAAGTATGGTCTAAGATTTTGTACTTAATTTTGGACTGTATTCATGCAGTCCACTAGCTTAGGAAATAATTAGTAAAAATGTGAAGTACTTCTATATCAATGTTGTGTAACAATAAAAAGAGCTTTGATTTAACATGATAAAGCAAGTGTTACAACTACAGACACATCACCTGTCAGAAGACTTTTTCAAAGCTACTCGTGGTGGTGCTCCACAAAGGGTGCATTCACAAAACAACAAATCTCGGAATCAGCGAGGAGAGGGAATGTGCCCATCCCAGTACAGAACGCGATCAGTCCTCATTCAAGCCAGTGATACTACAGTTGTCCAAGGTCGCGATCGCCCACCGCCTTCGTCCACACAATCTATCCCACGCCTCTCGAGGGGACAAACGTCACCGACAGGAAAACGAAGCAGGACAGAGCATATTTACCGAGCACCCGGTGGGAACGCACTATCTGCAGGAGCGAACCAACTGTACTACATACACCTCGGCACGGCGGCAACTCGCTGCGGGCTTGACACACTTTCCGTGCGCGGTGCGTCACTCGGAGCGACGTACTCCAGCGGCACCTTCACTCTCCCACACGTGTATAGGTTGTTCAGGACTAAGTGAGCACTTTTTAGAACCATCTCGTCTACGATGACAAAAAATAGTTTTTATTGTGGTCTCTGACATTAACTTTTAAGTGCGGTGTTCATATTAAGAAGTGACAAGAAAATACAAGTAGGTTGAAAGGAAAAAAAAAAAAAAAAAAAAAACTGTCTTTGAAAGAGCCAACCTTCTCTCTAGCAGCCTGTAACACGTTGGCAGTATTAGCGCCTAAATGGAGGTCACGTTACGTAGCACGCCGTTCGTTCTACACAGTCATCTGCTCTACCTCTCCTTTCCCCATTCCCTATTACAAGTGTAGCAGTTTAGATAACCTACTGTAGTTTAAAATTCCATAAAAAACCTGGGTGCCGAATATAAGGACGGTTTTGTTATGTTAGGAAACTACAATAAATAAAATGTGGCGCTTCAACTCCACGAGCGGAACCCTTAGAATATTATTAGCCCCCTCTAAAATATCTCTGACCATACAGTACTACGTAATGAAAAAGCTCTGGATGTGTCACAGGGTGATGGTTAGTACGCCAATGTGCAACTGCCCGCATGCGCAGTCTCTCGTATCTCTATAGTTCGACCTTGGTTTAGGCGCTGGTGTTGGCAGCTGGCCACACACCGCAACAAGTTGCAAGTACGCGCGAGTATTGCCGGCGACGACCGCCACAACCTTGAACACAGCCACACACAACGTGCGCAGATGCCCTGGGGCGAAACGACTATGGGCAGCAGAAGGAAAAACCTGCAGCACCTGAACATGCATCGTGCCACGTCGCTCCGCGGCATTGCCCACCTTGAAGCAGGCTTCCAAGATGACCATGAACACATCGCTCCCACGAGACGCCTCCGCCTACCTGTCCTGTATACGCAAGATGACGCTATCGAGGCTGGATCGACTCCATGACGTCGCTACCATCGTCACTAGTGAGCTCACACATAGTTTTGCCGTGATACGAGGCTGTCAGAATGAAAGTTTTGACAGTTTGCAACACCAAGCCTTATGGGTGTTCAAGTGCGATAAAGTCATAATTTTATATTTTTATGAAATATTGTTAGTTTTGTAGACGATTCTTTTGAGTACATTTTGCTCTTACGAAACAATTTTAGCTCTCATAGTTTTCTCATAACGGGGGTGTCAAAGTCAACATGTGCATGTTTTGCTGCCACGCAAATAGAGAAAACCAACTGACCTACTTAAACAAAATAATTCGCTGTGAACTTACTTCCCATAAGCTATGCAATGAAACATTTAAAAAGAACCCACAAAATAATATTTTGAATTAAAAAAAATCGCAAAAGTACAAAAAAAGTTGCGAATTCAAATTTTTTTATAAAATACAAAAACAGTTCGCGGGATTTTTTCAAATGTTTTATTACATAGCCCATGGTACGTTATTTCACTGTGAATTATTACACGTACGTAAATCAATTGGTTTTCATTATTTGGATGGCAACAGAACATGCAAATTTTGGCTTTGACGCACCGTATGAGAAAACTACGTCAGCTAAAATTGTTTCGTAAGAGAAAACTGCACTCACAAGTATCGTCTACAGAACTAACACTATTTCATATAAATATAAAATTATGATTTTATCGCGCTTGAACACCGTTAAGAGAGCGTGGTACATAATTGAACGCTAAAATCATTAACCTATAACTGTAGGTTTCTTGAAGCAAATTTGCGAAAATTAAACACTAGCAATCCTAGACTATAGTTTTAGCCAACCTTTTAAACAAAACTGTTTCCAGTGTTACGAAACTTCTGAGGCACAATCTCTGTCAACGGAACCTCGTTCATTTAACTGCGGCGCACGAGATCAAGCGTTACGAATTCATAATTCAGGATAAATATTTACTCAAAGTTGGCAAATACCATTATCTAAGATTGCAATCGAGTATTTTATCCATACTGGCTCAGAAAAAAGCGTAGAAATCAAATGATGATTTCAGCATATATTTATCTACCACGCACTCTTAAGATCCGGCAGAGACGTGTCATCACGAGTTCAGCAGATATTAAAATGAATGAATCTACAATGCCAATGTATCAATTCGATGCCTTACTTCAAAAGAGCGGATCTAGAGTTTTAATAGGTGTAGGGGGGGGGGGGCCATACACATACCGTTTTTGTGTTGGTACCCTAAGCTAAAAGGCGGGGGTCGGATTTTCAGGTGCAAAAAGACGCCATTGAAACAGATTTTTTTAATCCAAACATTAAATATACAGCTGGTAAGAGTTTTAATATGTACAAATACACAAAGCTATAATATGTACCAAACAAATAACTTTCTGTTTGGAGGAGGATAATACCTATCTGACCCATTCCCACTTCCCTGGATCAACGCCAGGTACTTGATCTAGTAAAGAGCCGGACTCCATAATCGTAGTCGGTTATGCGCCGGTCTATGGTGCCTGAGATCATGAGTTCAATCCCTACTCTAGTATAGATGTTTCGTCTCTTCGCTCTCATCGGCTCTTAAGACCTCGTTGTTCAACGGCCGTAAAACCCTTTCACCTCACCTTGATCTCGTTAAATGATTATCTATGTAAACTATGATGAAACACTGTTCGATTCCCACAACTTGTACTGGTGCAATTATAGTTCGGCCCACAAAGTACCGAACATCAAGAAGAATGTTGGTGCCGCATTTATGATGTATTGTATACCTAATTTCCCTATCCCGACATGTGTTTATTTCCACTATGGTAAGCTAAAATTGCTGTGTCATTTACGACTTACTTGGGCTGACTACACAAATATAATCAAAGTGTGTATTCGCCATAACATTCGAATAAAATGTTATTCTCGAAGTCCTAATCCTTACATTTCTTTCTTAACAAATACACAATATATTGGTTTCGTGCACAAAAGGAAATGATCTGCCTGCAGCTGCTCTTTGTACACCTTCCTCACTTATTGGAAATCTCACCTACTATGGAGAGCAGACAGCAACACCATGCAAACAAACCTCTTTATTTGCTGCTGTAGAAACCTTCTATCGCTTGCGGACGGAAATAAATGTACCCGTTCCTTTGTTTCTCCGCGCAAGACGCGTAGCTCGGCAATTCGAATACCTGCCAAGTTATATGGCAGGCACAGCTGACGTGCATCGTTGGTTGCATTCCCATCCAGGGTTGCGGAGTTACTTCATGTTCGAAACGGCCAGTTTGGGGGTTTAGGAATTAATGGTGGAATTCGTAGTGATGAAATAAGTAATACTTCTTATTAGTACATGCTTAAGCATGGTTTTTAATTCATAGTGCCAGAAATAAGTATTGTTTATTGTGATGGCTTCAAGCAATACTTCATTAAATATACTTACTGCTTAATATGTATTCACAACCACTAAATAAGTTATACTTTTTTTCACAATATTCATAATCAAATACGCATTGCTTATCCACGCATGTAAGCAGTACTACGTCAAATTTGTTCCTTTGGTGAATCAAGTACAGGTTTTGTGTGTAAGGAATATGTTATGTGATTCCTTTCTTTACACTGACATTTCATTCCATACGTTTAACGAAAATCCAGAGATATTTAACAAAATAAAAGGCATAAAACGTACATGGAACAAAACTTAAAAATTAAAATTCAACAAACATAAACTACGTTTTCATCTTTTGAAATTGGTTTCAAAACACAGTTTTGAAAACTCTCATGGAAAAGGGATTCAAATCGATTTCAGTTTCAAGGTCGTTACATCAAAAACTGGGATCGAAAGTAAACACATACAAATGAATGAATGAACAAAAATTATCATACGATCATGAAGAACAATATTCGTGTCTCCGCTTCATTTACTTAAGCAATTTACTTTACGTGGAGGCAAAGTAAAATAAAGACATGGTTGTATGAATTGTAAACGATATGGAAACGTAATAATAGTTACGAAAACATAACCTCATTTCTTAGCATTTTTTCAAATACTTACAATGTGTTTTGGTTCTTTAAAGACTTTCGTATGGAAATTATATTACTGGGAATAGTATTTTATTTTTAAAATGAACTCAACATTAAGTTACGTTTACCTACATTTTATAATGAAAAAGTTGCAGATTGAAAATGTTTAAAATCCACCTATTATTCGCGGATCCACACAAAGTGGCTGACACCTGGTGGTGGGATATTATACTAATTTTAAAGTTATAAACAATGTTATGGCCGTAATGAGATATAGTGTTTAGAGTTTTTGATTTGATGCATCTTCAAAATTTACGTATGCATTTTGATATTAGACAATATATGTATTCTTCCGTACCTGAATGTTGAAACCATTCTGGCAATATATTTCTATGCACAATTTCCCAAAGAACGTATTGTTGCGGAGAGTTGGGCGAATGTGTTGAAAATCGGCAAACGTGTTAGTAAGTTAATGTATGTTTGTGAGAATTATTATTTTTAAGAAAGAAGATTCCTATTGCAATGGTAAGATTTATTTATGTATATATGTAACATGTCTAAATTATGGAGAGCTATATATTTCTGTTTTTCTGTGAGATGATGTAGGTTAGACAAGCATACAAAATACGATGCTCTATGTGGTTTAGTAATACAAAATTTATTACTACATGCATTCAAATATTAGATCTGATAAGACGGTCTATCAATCTCCGAGGTTTGGAGACACATTGCCATTACATTCGTAAAGTTGCTACTGCGAGAAGCAACTCCACATTCCATTAAATATTTCGGCTTTAATATTTCTGATCCCTCGATAAACGGCCGCTTAAAATCTCCTACATAATCTATAATTTCATACATTTCCAAAACAGGCTCAAATATCTTAAAATTTCAAAACTACGCCTCGTTTACTGCAACATTACACAACAATCCCCATTACAACACAGCAAAACATGGTCTTGTTTATGCCTGTTAACACCACAATTTTTATTTATGCAGTGCTACGCTCTGGAGCAATGGTTCCCAAAGTTTTTGGTTTTGCGACTCCCTTTCGAGTACGACTTTAAACTGCGACCCCTTTTTGTGTACGATTTTTAACCGCGAGTTCCTCCATTTCAACAAATAATATTCACGCACATACTTGTCTCCGTAAATTAGTATTAATTTACATTTTAAGTTCAGTCATTTGTTTGGATCTTAATTTTTACATTCTTCAGTTTTATCGAGTATTTTTCGATTTTTTAAAAAATTGGAAGCCTGTCGCAACCTCCCCCTTTTTTCCCCAGTTTGGGAACCACTGCTCTGGAGACAAAAATAAATCCGCGACGAGGCCTACTTTTAAATGTAGCCCTACCTAGGGTCTAATTGATATTACACCCAGTAAAGCATAGCCTAACTGCAATATTTATGTAAATTTTTGGTTACTAAACTAAAATGTAAATGAAGAAATTGTGGTTTAGATCGTACCATAAACCGTGCCCACTATTTCTTTGACAAAACTACCACAAATAACATACTTCAAGTCCATTTGTTATAACCCTAGGCTAACTAAAGGCAGCATGAGATGCACTAAAGCATATTTTCAGAATTTATAGTAAAAGAACATTACATTTTTAAACCGCAACAGCCGTAGTCTACTGTTAGGACCTACTTATAAACCAAGAATAATAATATTTTCATTTAAGTGAACGAAATTCAGTGTCACCTACAACCTAAATAATTTCAGTCAAGTGGTAGCATGTCAGGTTTGAAACTAACAGAAAGATACGTGATCACAACATTCAATTTTAGTACACAAGAACGTTCATCTAATCATACTCTAAAATCACAAATATGCTCAAAGTGAGTTTTGTGATAGGTTATGTTATCCGTTGGTACGCAAAACACGTCCGGTAATAATTACTGTTACTTAAAAAACATTATTACAAACGCATCGTGAGATGCGGTCAAGCACATGTTCAGAATATATATATGATTATTATATTTTAAGACAATAACAGTTAGGACCTGCCTGTAAAAACAAGCATTATATTAAATTCACTGAAACAAACTAACGCACATTTGGTAACCTATAATTTAAACACATTTCTGCCAAGTGTAACGTGTACATAGCAATTATATTGTAGAAGTTTATCAGCTATGGATCTGACAGAAAGCTAATCATAAGATCACAACATTAAAATTTTAGTACACTTCACCACTTCATTCACAAAAATTACATTTGAACTCAAAGCCAGCTTTGTGATATCACGGCATGTTGTCGATAGGAACAAAAAGTTCGGCAATATATAAGTGGCATTAATGAACTTTAATTGCACCATAATTTACTTTCCTACGCTGAATATCAACTAAACTGCATTTAGTAAAATATACTTATCGACAAGCATGCGGCAAGTTTTCATGTAAAACGTATTTTTCAGCGAGTCGAGACGTGAGTGTGTAATTTTCTTATTTCACGGTTAGCAAACTGCATAGATACAATAATATGTTAGCAAATTAACTAACACGTTTTTGACATCCTAATGTCAATCCAAACTAAAGCAAGATGATCATAAACTAATGTCAGTCGGAACTAAAGCACGATAATCCTCTGAATTACATCAGTTCGAACTAAATCAAGACGATCCTCAGACTAATGTCAATCTGAACTAAATCAAGACGATCCTTGGACTAATGTCAATCTGAACTAAAGCAAGATGATCATCAGACTAATGTCAATCTGAACTCAAGCAAAACGATCCTCGGACTAATGTCAATCTGAACTAAAGCAAGATGATCATCAGACTAATGTCAATGTGAAATAAACCACGATTATCCTTTGACTATCGTTAGTCCGGGTCTATGAATACGACAAAAATTGGTCGGAGTGTATGATCGCGCTCTAGGCCGGACTAGACATGAGACCTTTAAGGTCTTCTAAAGTGTACTATGGATCGTATGTGTTTTCACACGAGGAATGTTAATTTGACAATTACTAACATTTAACTTATGATCGTCGGTAACGAGAAGAAAGGGGTGACGGTCGCCGAGGTTCCTAATGAGCTCCCACTTTCAAGCGCATAGTTACTGTGTTTAATTTCTAGGTCATACAGTTCTGCCTCCTTAGCTATCACGGCCACCGTGAATTCTCGACTCTTCAATCTGAATGAATGCCGACTGTTATAGCAATCGTGTGTCACCATATTGCATCAGACACGAAAATAGCAACACGTCTGCAAAATGCTCGAGTTCGCACTGATACTGGTGGTGTCCCCTCGCCTCAATGCGCGACGGCAAACATCACGTGCAGAACAGTTCAATAAACATAGTTCAACGAGCACATCACGGCTTGTACAAAATGTTTCGTACGGCGAAGTTCCACCTACGTAGACTATTCGCGGTGAAGCGAGCACTTTTGAAGACTGTCTTGTTTACAATAGTAATTATATAAACATTTATTAAATTGTGGTTACACATGTTAACTCTTAAATACTGTACAATTTATACATGCCTATTATTGCTTAGGACCATGCATTTATATTAAAAATGTGCCAAGCAAATATAAAGTTGCTGAAGGGAGTGGTCAGATCACTCGCCTCCCACCAAGGCGCTCCGGGTTCGATTCCAGGCGGGGTCGGTCCCCGGATTTTTGCATGTGTGGATCGTGCCGGACGATGCCGCTGGTCGGCGGGTTTTCTCGGGGCTCTCCCGTTTCCCCCGTATCTTCATTCCGGCGCCGCTCCATATTATTTTATTATACATCATGTCACCCTCGCCAAGATGTTAAGCACTGATAAAATCGTTTCACTTCACTTCTATATTTAATTAAACTTTTCTTGTAAACTAAGAGGCTTACGATTTTTTTTTTTACCAAAAAGTAATGTTCTACTTAATCTTTAAATCATATTCACTTGGCACAATCCGCATACACGAATTGCCTGGCATCCTGTATTAGATGAGGCTCAGTAGATATCGAACGTACACATAAGCTGACTTTTTTGTTCATCGAGGTACGACTTATAGGAGCTACTAGATTTTTCTTTTCATATCCTGAAAACAGTGAGCAAATACCTTAAGTATTTTCATTACAAAAAAACACTCGAAAAAACATACCGCAAGCGGGGGTGTGGCTTCGGGCGCGTGTGGTGACGTCGGTACTTTTTTTTTCTATTAATATTTGCTTTGTTGACCTTTAGTAAATATTAATGAAATGTCACGCGGCTATTTATTGATTGAAATTTATTGCAAGTAAATTTCTTTATTTATGGCTACCATACATGCGAAAAATAGTTTTTAATGTCCCTAAGTCAGCCTACATATAAAAAAAAACACTTCAGTACTCAGTTTTTTCACCCCAAATTTTAATTCCCGAAGCAATGCTTTTTCATCGCAATGCAGAGAACTGTTGATCATAAAATGATGTCATTAAACGTGACTGAGCAAAGTGATTTTGGTTGACGCGTGGTGACTCACGAATACCTTTATTCTGCAATGAAATAATTTGGAACAGAACAAATTACCGAATCCGAGTGGACATAGCGTTTTAATAGGTGCAATGAGAGTAACGATGTAAAGAACAACGCACTTTACGCTTTTTTTTTTTAACAGCGTCAGCACCTTTAATACGCCTACGGCGTAACACGCCGAGTTGAAAGTCGGTTTTGCAACTCTTAAGAGTGCACTGTACCCTAAGAGTAATTTTAACCGCGTTGTATTTACTAGCTGCCTGGCCGCGGTTTTGCCCGGGTGGCATCTTTGAAGGAAAAACTTCCATAGCTTATCGTGTTAATGTAAATTATTGTGTCTAGCTCCGAAGTTCAAGAAAAGTGTTGAATGCAGGCCATGCGCATTCCTCAGCGTTGCATTATTTTAAATAAATATTGGAATCGATTTAACACGAATCCTGACCTCAACATGACTTTGAATTGGATACGTGTTCACCACCATTTTATACCTCTTCGCCGAATAAAGGCCCTGCCACATTGCGCTGATACTAACTGCCGATGTCCTGCTGATGCCAACTGAAATGCCTTGTACACGCCACAATAAATGCTGTTGTCTTGCTGACGAGTATAGTTACACATTATATAAGAACATAGATGGCAATTCAAATGCTTCCTCTATTATTTATTGTTTCATGCTCAATTTATTTGTGTAGTTTAATTAATGTAATAATCTGTTAATGCCAAACTTTCTTCATAACACACACTAGAAATAGAATAGGTATTTTTCCCGTTAACCGAATTTACATATCTAAAAAAAATAAGTGTTAGCCCGCGTTTTCGCCTACAAACATGCTGCTAGTAATTCATTGGCTTATTGTTGTTACGTATTTACTGATAGCCAATCACGTACACACGGCAGATCGACTGCTGGTCTACTGCCGAATGCCGATCCGAGTTAAAAGTTGGTGAACTGAAATCAGCACAGCACTGCTCTGCACATCGGCACTGACGTCACGAGTCGCATGGACCAATCATATTCCTTAAACACACCTGCACTGCATGCAATCAGCCCAATGTAGCAGGGCCTTTAGAGGCTATTGGCTCGTCCGAGCACTAAATATGTTATCCAGAGAATAGCTCTATTCGAGAGTCTTCACATGCTCTTAGTCGCTATCCAGATACTACATTTTATCCGGGGCTTTATTCGGAAGTAGTAACACTGGCACTTAAGGAATTAGATGTGTAGGCCCATGTTCAACGAGGTATGTGTATCAATAGACTGCAAACTTTTAAATTATTTCTCCTTGGTCATGCCGGCTTTTCGGGATTTGTGGACGAAATTGTCGAATTTTAATAAATTATTAAATAACTTTTTCGGTATTTACGTAAATTCCAATCCTATTGAAAAAATAATCTCGATACCTCAAGAGGTCTATAAGAGAAACAAAGGATTAATTGAATCGACATTTTAATGCCCATAGAGGTTGAATTTAAAAAATTCGTGGAACTACTTTTTAGGGATATACGTATGCTTCATTCTGAAGCAAAAATTACCTCTATATCTCGACCGGTTTGAAATACATCGAGGATTGACTGAAAACACATTTCACAGCTTTTCTCCCCGGAAATTTTCTAAAACTTACGTAATATGCGTTTTTGTACGCATCATTCTGAAGCAAAACTCACGAAGATATCTCAAAGTGTTATGCGCTATCTACGATTCATTGAAAACATATTTCACTCTTTCTCACCCCCGTCAATTTCGAATTTCGGTGAGTGAGTAAGTGTGGCACCTCAATTTGTTACAGAGGTAGCGAAAAAATTCCTTGAAGCATCTTGAACACGTATTGTATTTGCTTATAAACTTACGACGAAAGTCTTAACTACGCGCAGTTGAAGTGACCCAAGGACAAATGTAAATTTGATTAAATTTACAGATCTCGACAACAGAGCCATATGATGCCAAAGAGACGAAGATGATTACAAAAGGGAAATAAGTATCTACTCATCTCAATTCCCTCATGTTCGCAAAAAAGGCTGGGAGGGAACCCCAATATCCGCTTTGAAGTAAACGCCACTTGCTGATAAAGGACGACTCTTCCAACGTTTGAACGACCATTATTAGCGAGATTCCCCATCGACTTGCGACTCGGCAGGAGGCTGTGAGACGGATGGCAGATTGCCGACCTTGACACGTGCTTTATCGCGGGCAGTGACGCCGCGGAAACATCCGACTTCCGCCTGGCTCCCGAAAAAAAAAAGGTAACGTGGAACAAAGCATGAACATCCAATTTAAAAAACCGTAGACCCATCAGCTGATATAAAGTCTCAAAGAGGACTGATTCATACACCACGTGTTAAATGTGTATGTAAGGCCAGAGAAAAGTACAGATTCTGTAAAGCCTGTGCAGTATCAAATAATCAAAGCAGTAAAGAATTTTGGTAAACTCGTAGCGTATGGCGTCGAGCGTTCATGAGAAAAATATGAGATGAATGTGATAATGATGGAGCGGGGGAGAATTACAGGACAGGGTAACAAGAGGATCCCAACAAAATCCATCCACCACTTTTCTCACATACGAAAACCGGGTGCAGACCCCAAAGTAAATTATATATATATATATATATATATATATATATATATATATATATGTGTGTGTGTGTGTATATATAAACCGGATTCGCTATGGTGGATGTGCCTGACTACTACAATACCGTATCACCCTATTATATTTCTGGTACCGAAAAGAAGCACAGGACGGTGCTGAACTCTTATCATTAATTTGCATACCCATGAATTTATTAGTAGCCGATTGTGGCTAATGGGCTGGTCAGGTGGAAAAATATTATATTTTGAGCAATACCGCGGACATTACAGACAAGCGAAAAGTAGGCACTTGAAGGCGACTGGGGAAGAATTCGGCCAGCGCGGTTTTTACTAAGTAGGGTTGCCAGAGAAGGGATTCTAACCCGCGTTTTCCTGTATGAGAGTCAAATGTGTTACCATTGCACCACCTCCCTCGGTGGAGTGGAGATGTAGGTGAGTTGACAGATAGGCTATTAACTGTTTCAGATCTTCAGTGCGTGTAAGGGTGAATACTAAGGATATAGAGCTGCGTCGGAAGTAAACCTACAGATTTGGGACTTTGCTCCAACAAGATTCCCACATGCAAACATCTGAGGGCTGGCCACTTCGCCACTCGAGCATGTTTCGTTAAGGGTGTTCAAGTGGTATAAAATCAGAATTTAAAATTCTAGTCAAATAGTGTTAGTTTTGTACACCGTACGAGTGAGTAGTTTCCTCCTACGAAATAATTTTAGTTCGTATAGTTTTCTCATAATGGTGCGTCAAAGTTAAAATTTGCATATAACGCTGCCATGTAAATAGTGAGAACCAGCTGACTATCTGAAATGAAATAATTCAGAGAGAAACAACACATTGTATGGGCTACATAACCTAACAGTCATACATCCACAATGTAATATTTTGAACATTTAAAAACTCTCAGAATTAAAGGGGAAAAAGTTTGCCAGTTCAGCAATTTTTTTTAAATACGGAAGTTGTTTACTGTGAGATTTATAATATTAGGTTAAGTAGCCCACAGCATGTTTTTTTTTTTTTTTTTACTTTTAATTATTTCGTTTAAATAACTCAACTTCACCGAGAAAAAAATTTTGTTGATGCAAACAAAATTTGTTTCAATCAACCAAATCATTTGTTTACAGAGGGGCAACGAAATATTTGCTTGCTTGTACCAAATTATTTTGTTCCCTCGATTTGTTTGAGGCAAATAGCTGAATTTTGTTAGCAGTACCAAATATTTAGTTGGTCATAAAAATATTTCATTGGACATATTAAATGCGCATTCAATATTTTAAGAACTAAACCACAGATTATATTTTATAAACTTGGAAAATTTCTAAAATTTTAAAAGCTAAAAAAAAAAGTGTGCCCGCGCCGGGATTCGATCCATTATCCCTTCATATATCACCTGCAATGCATGACCTAACCAACTGAGCTACGAGTGCTTCCATGGGAGGGAGAGTGTTATTTGTATAGGAATAGTTACGTCGTGCACCGCAGGGCCGCAGCACAAACAATGAGTCGTGGAGCTACAGTGTTTTTCAAGTTTATAGCATTTTCTTTTGTGATCAATCGAATTAAC
>PNEQ01002079.1:0-61708 GCA_003012365.1 Medauroidea extradentata | reverse complement strand
GAAGTACACATCCTTCTGCAATATATTAAATAGATAAAACACGTACTTAGTAAAACAAAAATGTTATTTTACGAAGTAAGGAAAGGTCAATTGAAGGAACTAACAAAATGTGGAGAGGAAAACACTAGACTATGACAGGTATTCTTGTACTGTATAGAATGAGCCATTCAGGAGGAATGCAAACAACTGTTTCTTGAAGTTATTCGTCCCATTTACCATTTTCAAATCGGCGTTGAACTGGAGTCTTGTTACACTAGCAGTGTTCACCGCTTGTAGCGGAATTGTTATGATTCTCGTTTAGCGGCAACCCGCTACATTTCGTGGTTTAACTTGTCCAGTTAAATGTAAGCGAATAACAGGGCACCCTATACGAGGCTGTCTGCGAGTTCCGTGAATTATAGTGTACCCAAGCGCAAGACTTCGCTCGCTGGCCAATGGAAGAATAACGATGCTATTTTGTAAAGAAAGAAAAGACAATCAACAAAGAAGTTGGTGCGTGATTTTGTAACTGTGGCGGGCTTCGACTGCTGAATAATCCTCATTATGATTTTAACAAAGTCTTGGAAAGAACATTAACTGTGGGTGAGTTTATACCGGACTGATTTTCTGTACTTGACAATGTCAATGGCATACATATGTTCAATTACTATAATTCAAGTACTAAATTTCATTAACTTAATAGAGTGTTTTGAAACGCTTGAAGATGTACTGTATATCATTAAATGTGTCGTTTTGTTTACGTTGTGACGAAACCCATAACAATATATTTTGTTCTATGGTTAATAAAGTATCAGTTATGACTTTCATCAGAATCAATAACTTACCTCTGTCTCTAACCTCTAAACATGCAGTAGGCCTGGTACTGGGACATTATTTTTTAACAATGTAACTTTACCTTTTTTTAACAACTTGATACAGGATCACATAATTTTACACTCAAGTATCATATGTCTGAAATTCAACACGAGTGGTACATTGCTGATGACAAAACATTATGTTTGCACGAAAGAATTTGAATAACGGGGCAGTTTATCTCAACCAAACATACAAATCGAAATCTTTACTTACATGAGCGTAACGAATGTTTATATTGTTGTAACATTATTGTACTCGCTGGTAAATTTATATTGAGTGAATTATTTTATGCAATAGCTACTATCAATAAACTAGGCGTATATATTTACGAACGTACGTAAACTGTAAAAAATTTTTTGTACTTTTACAAAGAAAACCCTTGGAAACCCAGTTGCCAAAGAAATTCCTAGTAAAACTACAATGGTTATCCTTGTAATTAAATACAAAGTATATGTTTGTAAAATTACAAGGACTAGCCTTGTAGCTGAACTTTCAATACGAAAAAAACAATTTTAATGTTCATTGTGCTTCATAAACAGCACTGAACTTATTTATCAAATAATTTTTGAATAAAGGACGTATACAAGAGATTATTTTGAAAATATAAATAAGAAAAACCACAAGGCACTAAGTTTCGAACCACTCTCCCCACGCTTAGAATCTACACATCTCACCCCTAGACCACTCTGACTTACATATCAGATAGTATTTATTTATTTGTATACAACGTACGTATGTAATCGTGTCAGGTACACGATGAATATTACAAGAGCGCGTATTTTTTACGCCCATGTGAACACACAATACACAAATCATTTGTAAAATGATACTTAATGTAGGTGCACAATTTTAGAATGGATCCTCCTCGAATATAAAATTCTAATATCTTCGTCGGCGCATACAAATATTTCAAACAAATATGGCAGTTCCTATGTAAATGTATCTCAACAGACTCGCTAACAAGGTTCGCTAACTTGCTTACCGCAGCCCGCAGTGCTTACGCTAGGCCGGTCCGGTTAAAAGCCCCGTTAGACCGCTGCTCGGTGTAGATGAGAATTGTATTTCAAACATCTCTTGCTAGATCGAGCTGGAGTCCAGTTAGAACTACTGTTAACTCGCGGTCGCCCCGAATAAGAATCGAGCTGCAGTCCCGCTACAAACGGCGAATCCCGCTGGTGTTAACAGGACTGTCGTTAACGCCGATCTGAATGAGAATTGACCTCCAGGTTCCAGATACGAAAATTAACTATTGATACACTGTGATAGGTTGAACAAAGACTTGCTGTGCCCGGAGCGACACAGAGCCTACCTCCCCTTACGGCATTAACCTTCAACTGACGAGCCAGTGACGGTGCACCTGCGTCATCCAGCAAGTTCCCGCCACGTGCTCGTCGCTACACAAAAACCCTTAAACAATACCAAAACAAAAAGAGGAACAATTTATAAATGCAAATTCTTGATGATTTAGAGTCCCAAATAGTATCAGGGAACGTTTCTATAGTTATTTTCAAACATGAAATTTTCAGTTATCCAGAAATTTATGTTACTTTACATTGCGGTAATGTGTAGGTTAACTCTTGAATTTTTATGAAGGAACGGAAATAACTTAAAACACTTAACAAAATTCTTACATTTAAATTCACTTTAAAATCGACTTGCAGAATTTGACGCAGCATGGCTGGCTACGTGGGCGAGTTCATGTTGCCAGCATGGCGTAGGGGTGTTTCTGCGACGTTTGAGGTTAAATCTGACAGACGTTAATTAAAAACTATTTAAGTGGAAACAAGGTTACCCCTGGCCTTTAAACTTAACTTAGCAAATGTGGGTGCGATCCACGTTTCCACACTTTGCCCGTAAGTGGCAGCAATACACTCATCACGTAAACTGCTGTTTACGGGCGTTAATGCGTACGGGGCACTTTCCCTACATTTGCTGGGGTCTCTTAGCACCGACGCACAATTTGGCACCACCCGGCATCACGAGGGCGGCGTCTGGGCGCCGCTACCTCTTAGCGCCACGTGGCCGGGTGTGTTCCTTTATGCGGGTGTGGTACTGCCAGCCTCGACTGTTCCAGTTGGCAGGTACGGTGCGCACGATGGGCTTCAGCTGAGGGGACGCGGAACGGTCCGTGTCAATATGATGGAAGTGATACGTCGCATGTACATTTTAAATGAAAATTCGTAGTGTATATTTAAGGAATTTTGAACTTACCTAGAGTATTGTGGTAAGTGTGTACTTTATCGTTTACTTTGTTCGGTTTTTCAAATGGTAGTGCTTGAATTGCTATATTTATGGATCATATTTGACATTACTAGACTATTCAAAGTGTACTTACTCTTTCTCTACATATATTATGGTTTTTTTACCATTAAGTTTTCCCGAAAATTTATTGGAAGGTAATCAAATGCACCCAGAAAGTTGCATGATGTCTTGGATGGCACAAGCATTTTCCATGATCATCCGAAACTTGCGAAAGTACCAGTAGATACATCGTACTCATATTACGGTACATTTGTAGAATAAGAACTACTCTATAATAAAACTTTCAAACAAGGCTAAGGGATATAAGCTTAACTAAATAATTCGGTATAAAATTAATTTCTAATTTATTAATCTCTATGTGTTTTCTCATTTCAGAAAATACATTTAATACATAGTTTTAAAATATGCAATTGTGCAGTGTAGCTTCTTAGGGTAGGCCTATGCTAAAAACACTCTGTTGTTGGCGACTAAGATAAAAGCTGTAAAAATTAATTGCTCCAACTGACATTCATTGTAATCCACCATGTTTCCCATAGTAAAATAATTGATCCTAGTTTTGTTGGAGAGCCAGTTTGAATTAAAATGGCGAAATGTAAGCATGCAAATAACATGGTTACAATAGACTCGCATGTTGACTGTATCATAATGCTTAGATCTAGATAGTACGATTTTTAATCTAATGCATGGTCATCTCTAGACACAAGTTTAAATTGTTAACTCGTCTAGTAAAAACAGAAAAATATTATAAATGCAAAAATATAAATTCATGACACTCAGACGAGCGTATGTTTGTTGGCAGGCAAAGTGGTCGGAGGAAGTAGCATGATTCACGGCATGATGTACATGCGCGGAAGTCCGTGGGACTACGACCACTGGGAGGACTATGGAGTCAGTGGATGGAGCTTCAAGGACGTCCTCCCTTACTTCCTCAAGTCGGAGAACAACAAGCAGATAGGCACGGTTGCTGAGGTAAGTGGCGGGGAATATTTCCTCTTAGATATACACAGCTGCGTTTTCTCTTTCCATTCATGGCTCCTCATAGAACTAGTGGTCAGCCAGACGAGGCTGATACCGAAAAGATTCACAAATAGCTGGTATACAATGCGTCTGCATGTTTACAGTTGAAACATAATTTATTTGACACTAAATGGAAGCTCGCAGTCTTTGCGGCCATTGCTTGTAAGATCTTGGCTTCTGGGTTATAGCAGCGTCATTGTCGCTCCTCTTCGTGATGTTCTTGAAGGCATTTGAGCCTCGATCTTCATGGTGAAGTATCAGTAGCAGTAACTGTTACCTTAGGCAGCAGGACCTCGCAGAGCCTCAGGAGGTAACAGTTACTGCTGCTGATACTTCACCCTAAAGACGGAGGCTGCAATGACTTCCGTAACGTTGCGAAGAGAAGTAACAATGACGCTGCTACCGTTCAGAAATATAGATCCACAAAATGCATGTCTTTTCGCAAAACAATACAACTACTGAGGAGGTGAGAATAAATCATAAATTTGCTGCTCTAGAAAGAACGTGCTTACGGTTGCGATGACTGACTGTGGTTACATGAATCTCTATTCAATAAAGGATTTAGACATAGACCATTCATTTTTTGTAGAACAATACATTTCTAGTTTCTGGATGAAGCATGCTGCTGCAGTTCACAGAAAGAATGTATATTGATATCCTATCTATATCAGAGTGTAGGATATGGTCACTGACGTAATTTTTAATATCATATTTCGTAACACATGTGACACAGACTAAATTGAACATTATTATATTACTATCTTACAGTATAACATGTAGCAAAAATAAATTCACTCCTCAGCATTCTCCAGTAAAGGCCACGGAGTTTCAAATGGGCAGCATCTTGTTTAGTTTTCTCCTTGTGGATTGTGCCTTATTAAAAATGTGCGCAGGAGTGGCGCAACACTCCTTTTTGAGAACTGCGACGAGCTTACAGCTGTAGTTCCTTGCAAGGGTCGTCTATAACATGTTAGCGTTAGCGGAGATTGCATTGCCTAAAATGTTTAATTAAAAAGAAATGTAAAATAATGTTAAAATTGAGTATGGTTCAATCTATACTATTTGATAATTACTCGGTATTCTGTGTTTATATTAAAAAATGACAGGAAAACACAAACATGCTGAAAGGAAAATAGGAAGCAGGACTTCAAAAATACTCATTTTATCGCGAACCACTTGCACAAAGTTATGCAGACGATGTTCCTTAATGGTCTCCTGCTAAAATAGGCAATGCTGCTATGTTGTGCTCTGTAGGTGTGGTTTTAGGCCAGCCTTGTTAGGTAGCATAAGACGGCTGTTTGTCTGCATAGGGCCATGTATTTTCAGCTGTTGTTTCACCCTGAGGTTGGCTACCTGGACATGCAGACAATGTTAACTTTCTGAGTGCTGCCTGGTGCTCTTGTAGTTGTGGTCTCATGTCCGAAGAAGCAGGTCATTATCTGGATAGGACCATGTGCTTACAGCCAGAGTTCCATGCAAAAGGTGGTTACCTGGACGTGCAGACGTTCCCGGACAAACCACCGCTTGCCGACGGCATCATGCAGGCTGCTCGCGAGCTAGGTATGCGCGCCGAGGTGGACCTGAATGGCCGCTCGCAGCTGGGGTTTGCTGTGGCGCAGGCCAACGTTCGCAACGGCTCCCGGCTCAGCTTGGCGCGCGCCTTCCTTGGGCCTGCACTCTCTAGGAAGAACCTGCTCGTCAGCACTGACTCTCTGGTGAGTATCTCCTTTTATTCTTCTGTGTTTTCAAGCCGACAGTATCAAAAAGTGTTAGGCGAGGACTAACATCGGGTCCTCGATGTAACGTAAAGATGATATTTATTTGAGTAAGAGTAGTTGCTAGGGGAATGGGACAGACTGAGAATACTTCAGCTGGACACCCTTAAGCTATTTTCTATATTTAAAGCACGGAGGCGAGATGATGATAAAGGTGACAAAGACACACACAAGTGCTACAAACATTCAAGTAGCATACAATTACATCGTATTTGTGCAATTGCTATTAGTCTTAGAGCGGTAACTACGCAACTTTACTGGTGAATGTGAGTGGCATGTCCTCAGAGTTGCTTGGTCTGTAGCTTCAGATGTAGTAACTATTGAGATAAAATATTGCTGTAAATATAATTATTATTGGGATGTTGCCTAACAGTGGTATAAAAAAACTTCCCTACTAACTTTTAGGAAATTTTTTATAGAAATTTAAAGAAGTATAGGGACAATTTAAGCAATGAGATATATTATGAACTTATGATGTTTAACATGTGATTTGAAATTAAATATAAATGCATAATTATATTATTGTGTATGCTTTTTTATTTTTGCAATGTATTTTAAGCACTAACTTATTTATATGATGCAATAATTAGCATATTTTCTTTATTTTAACAGTTATTTTTGAAATAAATGGTAAGCTTGTGTAATTGATATTTGTGTACCTTTTTTTGGCTTCACATTTTTTATGCATTTTCACAGTTTGAATATTATAAGTAAAATTTTCATATTAATGATTTGTCAGCGAATTTTAGATACACTGTAATTAAAAGGACCTTGTCAAATACTTTGTGAATACTATAAAAACACGTGGTTTATAATGTCTTTAGCATTTTGTTCCGCAGTGTTGCAAATATAATTTTTTTACCTACCATAATCGGTGATTCGGTTGGTAGATAAGAAGAATTTCTTCACACCTCAGACTAATCAGTTCTTCTTTACAGTTTGTACTACAGATTTTTGTTTATAAGTTCAGACGTGGATGAGCAGAGGGCATAATTTAACGTATACAAAATGAAATAGTTACAACTTTTGCAATTAGTATTTAGAACTAGTAGATATTTGAGTGAAAGTGTGTGATCAATCTATGCGCGAAAACTACAGAAATGTGAAACAACTGGCTTGTTGCCGATGCGGCACAATATACACAGTACCCTAGACTGAAGTGTTCAAAATTCAAATTATTTATTATAAAGGAAATGGGAATACTGCATAAGAACTATATCAAATTTATTATTTCCTATTTTGAACTTGAACATATATATGGCGAATAAATATGCATGAAAAAGGAACAATAATATGCTACAACATAGTATTAAAATACGTTAGAAAACCTAGGACTTCCAATCTCAAAGGATTTTCACTCTGTAAAATCTCACAAGTTTTCTAACTATTTGAACAGCTTGTACATAGACCAGCTACATGAAATGATGGTGAAATTTTTACAAAATGTATTTACCAAATATATAAAAACGTGTTTAGTTACATTTGATGTCCTTATTTATTACGCACAACCTTTAGATCATCCTTGTCCTGTATTTTGAAAGTCACACTGTTATTTTATAAACTTCGTAATTTAAAGCATCAAATGTACCCATTAAACTATACGAACAACCATATTATGCAGTAGCATAATGTTAGAGCTACAAAATACTGGGCTTACGCCTGCTCGAAGGGTGCATAATATTTCACACATAATGTACTAGCATAATACTGACAACCTTTTATTATTAAAACTAAATCACACCAAGGTCGCAATTACGTACATTCTCTCGAATGCAACGCAATATGAAAATACAAATCAATAACACAAAGATCCAATTCATGGTAGCTCACAAATTCTCGCATTAGCGGATCAATAAAAAGACATACAGACTTAGTTAATAACGGCTGCATATCTAGTCACAATTTCGCGAAGAGGTGACTAGGCCTAATTCACAATTCAACTACGCTTAAAGTCTCCACATTCACATACGTCTAACAATAAATTCATCGTGCTGGACTACATGAAAAACAATGACAAACTTTTTACATCATCAAATCCATAATGCCCAAATCTTACACTTAAGAGAAAATGAACTATTATGTTTTTTACATACACATTTACAATTACTGTAGTTAGTTGTCCGACATAACAGACATCTGCACACAATCAAATTTGACCATAACATTCCTGGACTCTGATAAACTCACAAAACAACCGTTCTGCAAAACGCACTAATCAGCAATCCAAAATACCAAATGAAAAAAAAAAAATGCAACATTTTTTTCCGCAATGCCACAGGAGCCATGGACTACACCAATCTTGCTTTTAAAAGGTACAAAGAAAATAACTACAATGCTTACGTACACTCATCAGACAACGTAAACCCGAAAAACAACTCCACCACGAAACATAATTTCTTGACATTACATTTGAAGACCGAAATCATTTTATATAAATTCAAAAAACTTTACAAGCTCTCTATGCCGATATCCATTCACTTGTTTCGTGTTAACAAAAACGGATACAATTCCATACAAAATAACATGGCAGACCCCGGACTTGCAGTAGTACAAACAGCGCTGAAATATATCGGTCAGTTTGAAGAAGTAGGCCGTACCACACTATCTCCGCGACAATCCTGACCAACCTTGCCCAAGGCACACACGCGGATAGGCGGGAGGGGGGATGGAGGGGAATAAAAGGAAGGGGCACAAGAGCAAAAAACTATTGGAGAGGTACAGAAGGAAACGACCCGAGACAAACAGTTAACAGCACCGTCGGCGAATTAATTCCAAAATTATTCACACCCACCACCGCTACTGCCGGCACTCAAATCCTCAAAATCCGTGCATGTGAATACTGGAGCCGCAGACACACAGCAACTATTTCAGGGAATGTATGAGGGCTGAACTTATTGTGTTGTACGATCACAAAATGCAAAGTTTCAATATATAGGCTAATTTAAGAAAACTATGGTGATCTATACACCTCAAGAGACATATAGTACTGTGTTATTATATTTACCAACATTGTCAGCTTAACATAAGAAGCTGTATCAACATTTTCAGCCTTCCATTATTTAAACAATATGTCTCCATCAACTTATTTTAAAAACATAACTAGAATACAATAACACAATTTTACATTGCATGTTAGAAAATATTTTATGCTGTTTCTCATATACGAGCTGTTGCCAGTTAACATATAACCAAGCAAAAAGATGCCAGAAACGGTTATTTGGAGCAAATGTGTAAAACAAAGTTGTAAACATTTAGCTGCGGTGAAAACATTAGTGAATGTGAAAAGTTATTCCAGCAGTCGACTCAAGTGTGCTTGAGTGTGAGAAGTTAAGGCTGCTATTGTTACTAACAGGTGACGAGAGTGCTGATCGACCCAGCAACAAGGAGAGCAGTCGGTGTTGAGTACGAGAAGGAAGGCAAGCTGCGGACTGTCAAGGTACGAAGAGAAGTGATACTGACCGCTGGTGCCATCCAGTCACCGCAGATACTCATGTTGTCTGGTGTCGGCCCTGCCAAGCATCTGCGTCAGCTAGGTAAGTTTGACGCGTTAGTAAGCTGATTCCTCTCACATACCAGACACATGTTACATATAGGTAAGTTCTATGAGCGGGTAAGCTGTATCCCCTCACATACACCTACACAAGCAACGTGAGTTCAAGGTTGCATATCGACGAGAGGGATGACTGTCATGTTACCTCCCTTCCTAGACGGATAAAAGCTAGCAAAGTCGTGTCTCGTCGCTGAAACAAAACCTTAAGTAATGCCCACTGCCCGGTCTGTGATGCATACTATATGTCATGTGGAGATGTGAGTGTATGCTTGTGTGTGGCAGGTATCGCGGTGGTCCACGACAACCCTCATGTTGGTAGCAATCTACAGAACCACGTGTCCTTCAGCATCAAGTTCAGTGTGGACGGCGACCAGGCGAACACAGGACTCACAGAGGACACGTTGAAACAGTACCTCAACTCCAGGACAGGCCCTATGTCCTCTACCGGCATGTCGCAGGTAAGGGCCTTTACACTATTGAAAATATAAGCATTTGAATTTAACATTTGACTTTACGATAGCTTACTATGGGGCCGTACACAATGGCGTCGCCACAGCTGAATTCAAGCAGCTTTGACTTTGCGTTTCCGATAAACGAAAACCTAAAGTCAAATTCAAGATGGCAGTTCGCAAAGAACCAGCTGATTATGTATATTAGAACGAAACATGTTTATTTCTGAGTGTCGTTTTATTCTCCAGTGTTTGGATTTCGTGAAATTTAACAGGTCTGTCTTAAATGTTCTCGAAAAATTTGGTAAACAGCGTTCGAGAAGTTTTTATAAATGCATTTTAAGTTCCGTAAATTGGTAGCGTTGCTTTTGTTTTGAAAAATTTTATAGTAAATAAAACATCTATTTATAATTTAGCTTCTTTCTGGAATATTTACGTTATATGCCTATACGGCAAATTTATAATGATTTATATAATTATATTTCCGTATCAAAAACATATTTTCAATTGTTTTTCTACTGTCGTTACTTTAACTTTATGTTTGTATTGTGCATTGGCGAAATACATTAGGTAACGGAAAAGTAAAGTCAAATGTTCCGGTATTCAACTGTGTGTAGGCCTTAAACACCGGCTCTGGCCTGGATAGCCTACACGTGTGTGTGTAAACATATCTATAGCTCGATACAGGTACCACTTAGAGGCGTTTGTAATGTAATGCGACTTTTGCGTGCAACCTATTCTACTGGCGAGGGAATCTTTATTGTTGTTCTTTTTCTATGGACCTTCGGTCGGAGAAGATATCGTTTTATTTGCGGGAAGTGTGGCCTTAAATTCCAAATCATATTTCTGTCTGTGTGTCTTTCGAATCCCTTTGGTGTTTTCCCACATACAGCTGTCTCAAGAATCATATTTCAGCCGTTGTGAAGAGCTCCAAAATCATGTTTCTAATGAACGCGCTTACTTTTCAAATTTATAGCGACATAGGTAGAAGTGTTATGCGACGGACTTAGCTGTTCTGTCTTGTAATTACGTGTATAATGTTCCTTTTCTGAAGAAGAAAACAGTCGAAAAAGAAAATTTTACCGTCTTTTGTAGGCAAGATTATTTTTCTATAGATTATTCAAAGAACCGGACAGACACGCAGCATTCCTATATTTTCATTAGTTTGTCATAAATATTCGTCGCTGAAAGTCACAAGGAACGAGTAAGTGAGAGATGTTGGTCAGCGCTCTACATCGAGGTCTTTAGCACTGGTGAGAGGTGACATGAGGTGAGTATGGAGCAGCGCCGGAATGAATGGCCGGGGGGGGGGGGAGGTGAGATCCCCGAGAGAACCCACCGACCAGCGGCATCTTCCGGCACGATTCCCACATGTGAAAATCCGGGGACCGACCCCGTCAGGAATCAAACCCGGATCGCCTTAGTCGGAGGCGAATGGTCTGACCACTCGGCCACCGCGACCCCCCTTATTTCACTGAAATAACTGTTGTTTAACATACAACATTTAAGGCCAGAGTTATAGATTACTATACCGATTGCATTATCGTGTGGGTAATTTTCTTTCGAATAAGTGAAAGTGTATTTTGCTTGACTTGTGACTATTCTACGGCGGGCCAGCAGTGTTGAGAAGGCCTGCTCTATGCTTACCATAGTCACGTGAGGGAGGTTGTTATTGGAAGGAACTAAGCATGGGCTATGTCTGCAGGTGACAGGCTTCGTACGCCTCAACGTCAGCAACCCAGCGACGCCACAGCACGTACCCGACGTGCAGATGTTCTTCGACGGCTTCATGGCCAACTGCTCTGAGGATGGCAAGGTTCATAGTGAGGCTGGTGTGCGCCGCCACATACACGCCGTGCCAACACTGCTGCGACCCCTGTCTTCAGGAGTGCTGCGCCTGCGCAGTGCAGATCCTCACCAGTATCCACTCATACAGCCCAGATACCTGTCTCACCGCGCCGACATCGACCTCATGCTCGACGCCATCAGGTACGTCCGCAAGCCCGGAGTCTTCTCAAGGCGCTCACGAAAACATACTAGGTATAATCTACTCGGTAGTATTGATCTCGTGGTCGGGTTTACTGAGTCGTCGGATGTTTAACGACGGTTTCCATACGTTCGAAATCCTCAAGAGTTGTATATTGGCTGCCTTGCGTTTCGAAAATGCAACAAAATCTGCAAAAGAGGCATATTTCAGTCGTCACAGACAAATTTCCGACCATGCAGGATATCTTTATGTACTATTACGATATAAGCACGTGGAATTACAAATGCGTGCTAGTTATGTATACTGTACAAACATGCAAGAGTTAACCACGGAAAACACCCGCCTTTTGTATACCTTTTAACCCACTCTTTCGTGTTTTTGTCTGCTGGCGGCTATCTGCCCTTCTAGCGAGCAGGGTAGGTCTGAGTAGATCCAGCGAAGAGACCGAGTTGAATATTTAGAGATTTATAACGGAGGTAGGCTACTCGCAACGGTTTAAAGCTCTATCTAGTAGATCTAGTAAAGATTTCGTAACCGTCTCTAAAGTAGACTTTGCATACCACATGTTACTGCCACGAGTCCTGACATACTTAGTTTAGTTTAACATAAACAGTTCTTCTTAGGGCATTCAATTTGATAAGTGATAGTTATAAATCAAGACAGTGTTTACTGAACTTACCGTGTTTCATATTACAAAGGTAATTGTCAAAACACATGGCATAAGACACGATGATGGTAACGAGTTTTCATGCTGGATATTTGTTTGAACATCAGGGGAACACCTAAGACGTGACTGGACTAGGATGAAACTGCGCTGGTTCGCCATCCACAGCACGTATTTGAGGGGACAAGAGCACACTTAGTCCTGAGCACTTGGAGCAAATTGCACATTTCCTCCCTAGCCAGGAATACAACCCGGGACCCTAGGTCCATCTGCCAGGAATGCTAATCAACAAAAAACATGTACAACACATAAAAGTGATTGCCCTCAGAAGTGTCAAAATTCTCCCAAATTCGCTGAAATGATACAAAACAGAGTCCATCCACACTATCTACCTAGCCCACAGCATAGGATTGTACCATGAGCTGGATGTCATTAGGTGGGTCAGCAAACAAGGATCTTCTACAAAATTACACTGGAAGAAACATTTTGTTGGAAGTCTTTCCTGTAAAATTATTTTGTAGTGGCCGCAATTGTTAGCGATGTCAACAAAAGGTCTTTGTTGGTAACAAAATATGCTTTCCCTTGTACTCTGTTTGTGCAAAGGTAACTTGTTGAGTACCGATATTAATATGTGGTGTAGTTAGCAGACCAGTTAAGATCCGTATCGCTATAGGCGGTTCAGAATAAAGTGAGCACTTAAAATATCCCCACTAAAGTTATTTCCAGACAATTCATATCTTTCCGCGCGTAACGGCTAACGACAACACATGTCTAACCTCTCTGGACCCGCCACTTAATGTTTCCGCGTCTAAGATAAAGTCTGCAGTCGATATGAATCTATAGAGTTTAATAAAAAAAAGTGTATTAATTAATTATGTACAATACATTTATGTCGAATTAGCTTGCTTTTATTTCTGTATTGTTGTATTTAAATAAGTAGGCAAATACATGGAACTATTATGCGCAACTTCGCTGCCAACCATACAACAGTAAGGTAACTATAGTTAATGTCGAATTACATGCAGTAACGGCTAGTGATATTTTTCAAAGGTTAAATTTTTAGTGCTCTCTTTATCCCGAATGACCTATAGTATTAATGGTAATATCTGTTACTTAAATATGTGCTTCTTATTATTCGCTACATTCTTTTAAAAGAGCGCTGCAGTTCATTGGCGTCTCCTTGATCTGGATTTACCGTAGAAAGATATAAACTTTGGTAGTAAACGCTTAGAAGATAATAGAGCCCAGGGTAGCATAAAAACGCGTAGCGCATTAAATATGTAAGTGATGCATACATAGTTCACCATAGTTGCTAATAACTTTATTACACTGCAAATGACGTGAAATGTGTGATGTTTCTCAACGATTGCTACTCTCTTCTCTCCTTATCTATTGCATCTGCCCCACACTTTTTATCGTTTTCAGTCTTACGAGTATTTTCACAGGAGGAATTATTTCGTATTTTTAGTCAATTTAAAAAAAAAAGGTGTTATATAAAAAATTCACTGTAATTTAGAATTATTTTCTGCTGTTTAGATTTTTGTGTGAAATTTTGCGGACATGTATTAAACACGTGGTTTATCAAAAATTAGTTTTTAAATTTTTATATAACAATCTTGTCATACTTTTTTTACTCTTAAATTACATTAACATCCAGTTCAGATATACGTTTAATATTTCAAGTCTCTAGCCCACTAGGAAATTAGTTTAACGTGTTTTATTAAGAGGTAAAAAAAAAAAAAAAAAATTATTCAAATAATTTTTTTTCACAGTTTTTTCCCCTTTATGTTGCGTTGTCACCTGAGCTATGTTAGAGTTTTAAATTTCTATTTCATTGTTACTGAACAGACAAACAGACAAGAAGGCAGTATCGTTTGATGGTCGTGTTTCAAAGCATGCTCCGACTATACGCTCTGATCACGTGGACTCAGTGTGCCTACCTGCCATATCCAATAAACATATGTTGTGTAGACCGAGGAGTGTTATATAGGAATATACGATCCTTACCTCTTGTTCGCTACTGGGATAAGAGTTAGCTGCTCCTACAAGTGCAATAGTCCCACAGGCAACTCAGTGTTGAGTATAGTCAAACCTTATCACCACATGATTTTGGAACACGACCATGATAAGACACTGCAAGAAAATGAATTAATAAAAATTGTGTTAAAATGTTACCCTCCAAACAGACTGATTCTTAGAGGGTTGATAACAATAAACTGTGCCATGAACCAGACGTTCATGAGAGAGAAAGCTACTTAGTCCGTGTGAAAGTACATAATTTAAGTTGAGGGATGGACATTATTTTCCTCTGCTTTATTTACACAAGGCACGCATGCGGGTATGAAAAGCTGTGAACGAGTATTGGCTGACCTTGAATATATAAACAAATGTAATGAAATATATATCCACTTAAGAAAAATCTAACACTGACTGACACAAGGAACAAGATGCATAGAATTTCGCTCAGCAGCAAGTAAACACTAAGAAAGGACTTTTTGAAAATTGATCTCGTTAGGGGGTCAAATAAGGGATGAAAGTTTGTAGGGAAGTTTGCCATCACCGAAGTAAGAAATGTGGACATTGTGTTTAGGCTTTAGTTGATGATTTAAAGTAAGGTGTATCAGAGATGTTTTGCAGTTCGGCCCCTAAGGGGTTTATATAAGGGAAGCATCTAAGACTAAATTTAAAGCTAGAGACGTAGACTTTGGTATTTAGGCTTCTGAAGCACATAGAAAGTAAGCACCTCATAAAATTATGATTTGACTGATTTAAAGGCGATGTATCAAAAGGAAAATGGCATGGATCGTCGTGAAAATAAAATTACGACGGACACTTAGAAACTGACGGAAAAGGAAGAAATTCAGAGATATTAATGTTCAAACACATATAACTTATTTAATAAAACTCTTAACACTCGATTTAAAAAGTACATGGTTAGAGCGGGTTAACGAATAAACTCTACCATATGATAAAAGTGGAATAGTTCCTGGGAAGTTGTTGCTGATGTGAAATCCCATCAGATATATGGCTAGTAAATATGTATATATGAGGAGCTTGTTTTCAAAACTGGATATCTCCAAAAAATAAAAATCTGTTTATGGTAAATTCTGTACAAACCATTTTCACTAAATGAGGTGGTGAAATGGTTTCATCTAAAGTATATACTATAGATCAAAAACCCATTTCACCGTCTGATTGAGTTGATATGGTTTGTGCAGAAATTACCAGAAACAGACTTTTTAATTTTTTGGAAACATCGAGTTAAAAAAAAAAAATCTCCTCATATGTACAACCACACAATATAATAAACCACTGGGCTAGCATTCGACTGACTCGGCATCGATACTCAATTCGGCTATCCTGAATGGGTTAAAATTTGTTTTTCTAAGTGACTTCAGGTGAATACCGGGATGGTTTGTTAGTATGTACACATTAATGGAAGTAAAAACGGTTTACACTTCCACTGATGGGCGGGTGGGGGGGGGGGGTTCAACACCAACCCCCCTTGGTGCTGTAATGGAAGACGTTGAGGACTGAGGGACATTGCATGGAAAACAACACAAACCAAGTGAAGGCCTCAGCGACTATGAGGGCTGATTGTATCCTGTCTTGTCGGCAGGTTCACGGTGGAGGACTTGGCGAAGACGAAGGCGCTGACTTCGCGTGGCCTGCGACTGGTAGAGCAGCCAGCCCCGGGCTGCGAGAAACTGCAGTTCTCCAGCCGAGCCTACTGGGAGTGCGCGCTGACTCGCTTCACCAACCCGGAGAACCACCAGGTGGGCACGTGCTCTCTTGGCGCGGTGGTTGACGGCCGACTGCGTGTCAAGGGAGTGCATGGTCTCCGTGTGGCAGACGCTGCTGCCGTGCCAGCGCCGCCCACAGGCAACCTCAACGCTCCAGTCGTCATGTTGGCCGAGAAGGGCGCCGACATGATCCGGCAGGACCACTCCACCAGCTCCACTTCCTCCACCTCTTCATCACCGTCATCCTCGTCGTGACCAACTGGCACGGGGTCATAGAAGCTTCCTTCAGTTCCCCAGCCAATACATGTACAGTTGGTTCACGGTTCTTTCTTATCCCTTGTAGCATGAAGATGTCTTCCGTCTGCGGTTTTACTATTCGTACTTCTGGGACACTTCTGAAACAGCATGGCTGGCTCATATAAGGTTCAGGGATCCTCCCACCTGCAACTGGTTTTGCTTTCGGGATATCGAAACTCGTGAGAATCAAGCCACCGAGCGGTGTGTCTTCGCGCTTTCAGGTGGCTACTGACAGCGCCGAATGGTCTGCAGAGCTTCGGGACGAAGATATTTATTGAAAAACCTCCTCCTTTAATCGCAATCTTAAAATCCTATTTTCCTGCGGCGAAAATAGCAGAAATTTCTCGTATGGTGGTGGTAGTTTCACGGGTCCTTTTAGATATGAATATCCTGGTGCAGAATCTTAAAAATAAGTAGAGGCACGTATGCCAATGCTACGCGTTTATCTTAGTTCCTCCGTCAAATGACACCACAGAATGTTTCACAGAGGTGGTCTATCTGTGAGATAACTAAGGAACAGTTCAGTGACTTGTGTGTACAGAGGTTATCATCAGGCATGATGCGCACACGGGTTTCGTTCTCCGCGCTTCCTCACTTCTGTGTTAGTATACGTAAAGTCCGTAAACCCTGGCGGCTACATTTACTTCTACTTTTTCTGACTCACCATATACCTCAGCACCTGCATGCACAATGTCCTTACCTGACGTGCAGATTTTCCATGGACGACTCGACAGTTATAATTGCCAGTAAGAATAGTTGCAGCTCATTCTCATTCCGTTAAAGCCAGTTTCAGACTACAGGAAGGGAATTCGAAACCTATATTTGGGCAATTAATGTTTCTTATACACATGTAGCGTTTAGATAAAAATAAGAATCCAAATAGATATTTTTCTTTTTCAACTGAATGTTTGGAACCCGCTTCATGCACCAACCAGGCAGAAACAGAAATTTATGTGGACAATACATCAGTAAGCCACCTGCCTGATGTTGATTAAATGGTAACGAGGCATGATACTAATTCTTGACAATGTATGTTGCCCACAAATGAAAAACGAAGTGCAATATCGCACTAACAGATACATTTTTTTTTCTGGCCGCTGATTATAAGACATCCATTGGTAACCTTTTTCACTCTAATTATTCACCACTGTGGACGTTATCATATAAGATCCAGCAATTATAAGTACGAGGAGGATGTATTTCAGCAGTTGGCGAACTTATTACCAGCTTGCTACAACTAAGGTTAATTCTACTGTAGGTTAGAAAGAAAATACGTTTTCTTATGGGAGAGCTTGGCACAGGGAGAATTTCTGCCACTAGTTTTGCTTCGACCGCTAAGAGACCAGATAAATACGAAACCGTATTAAAATTAAATTTAAATGAACTTGGAAATTATATTTGTCATTTAATTTAATTTTCAAGTGAAAAGAAAACAATTTTGCCTTTTAAATTGTCAACTTAATGTAACTTAAAATTCAGGAAAGCTCTGTGATTGGTAAGTTTGGTGCATTAGCGATACCAGCGCTCAAGTGGCAGAAATTTTCCCTGTGCCAAACTTATAACATTGATCTTTCTAACCTGTAGTAGAATTAACCTTACTACAACAACACACTACATTATTGGCATTATTGGAAAGATTTTACGACTGCGAACCACAAATTTAGGTGACACTGAGAGATTACAAGAAGCATAGAAGTTACGAAATCGAGCCTGTTTATTTTCTCACGAAGGCAAAAACATTTTCGTTGTCAGTAACACTTTTGGAATTCCTTCACTTTTCACTAAAAACAGACCAGTCATTTTATTTTTAAAAATTCTAGTTAGTTTTCAGTATTATTTTTATAGATGTCCTTGCAACCGTGAACCAACTTTAATGTGTCCATCCCACCGCGGGGGTGGTTCCAGCACTGCCAATCACGTGACTTGTTAACTGCTTTGCTCCGCCTACTCTCTCTCACCTACAACCACCATGCATGCACGCACAGGCGGAGTTGTGTATTTGGCTAGAAAATGTTGGTAACACCTCCTGGATATTTGAAAAGTTTACATTGCTCTTTATTAAACAATTTGTTGGCAATACTGTTCAAAATCTTTATCTCGTATGGAGTAACATACATGTAATGAAAGGAAACATAATTTATGTTCTTTGTAAAAGACTGACAGGTTTTCTCAGTAATTTATTAACGGCACGCAGATCATGTTTGCATTGGTAGCAAAATTGGAAATAAATTATAAGACTTGCACTTGAAACCACATGTAGGATAGTACCTCCTTTGTATAGTACATTTTAATGTCAATAGTGTAGCACAATTCGTGAATTCATAAGCAAACATTCAAGTTTATATTCATTTGAATTTGTATAAGATTTAAATGTGTGACCATTGTAATGAGTTCAAATAGTTGTATATTTAAATAAACAAAACATATATTATGATGAAAAATATTGTTAATTCTAAATAATATTCAATAAATATTAAAAATATCCTTTATTTTTTTTTGTGTTAAACATAACAACGGAAATTTGTCGAGACGTATAGAGTTCAGTGAAAAAAAATTCCTTCCATTGAATGTAAAGATGTGAAAATTAATCATTATTTCAGTGCACTTATGAAATATGTAGAGTATTTATTTATATTATTGTTCAGTGGTTTACCACTTAACAAACTGAAAATAGAAGCAAATCCTGAATGATCCAATTCATGAAAAATTCAGTTAGGTAATTTAGAAGAAAAGTATTTATTTGTAAATGAAATTCTAATGTATATGCAACAGGGGATTTTGTAAAATTATAATTATAAAATGTTTCACACTAATTATATCTATCATTAATACGAATGTTGCAATTCATTAAATCTTATTCGCTATTTTTATTTAAATATTTGATGCAGTTAATTTTCAAGGCTACCAACTGTTGAGCACAACAGATCACAGACAACAATGACAGCCGAACAGTTAGATAGGTGGCCTCCTTCGTCAACTATACAATACCGCAGCTCATAGAGGAAACACGTGTCCACGACGGTAAGAAAACGACGGAGGAAGGAAGATCACGCCCTGCGGGTGACCTTGACTCTGAATGGCTGTGGAGACGCTGTGAAGCCAGACAACGGCCACGTGGAGGGAGCAGGGTCGCCATCTGGAACCTCGAAGTTGAACTCCTGAAGAAGACAGGCGAAGAAGACGAAGAGCGAGTTCCTGGCCAGAGACTCGCCGAGACAGGCGCGCTTGCCCAGGCCGAAGATGTTGAGCCAGTCGTCGCGCTTATAGTTGCCGTCGTTGTCGAGAAAGCGCTCTGGTCTGAAGACGTCAGGGTCGCCCCAGTGCTCTTTGTCGTGGTGTAGTGCGTGCAGGCTCACCAACATCATTGTGTCCTGCAAAGAATAAGTCCCAGTGAAACCACACGACCTTCAAATTGCTCTGTGCTCTCAATAGAAGCACAATACACCTCGTTCTCAACCTAGGTGACGTGTTTAGTACTCTTAACGAATACAATTGTCGTAGGTACTATACTTCTGTTACAAAGACAACATTCTAGTTTGTTTGCCTGTCGGTACTCTCTGGACTATTCCAACAACAATATGATCTGTAGAAGAAACAGTGTGTTCTGTAGAAACAAAAATAATTCTTTGCTTCATGTGCAGAACAGATTGTTGTAGGAACGTTCCAGGTAGTAGCAACAACCAAAGTGAACAGTTGTTCCTATTTTAACAGAAGTATACTACCCACAGCAATAATTTTCTTTCAGTATGATAGTTGAGAGGGGTTCAGGCTCTTCACTGAAAAGAGTAAGATAATGTTCTGAATTTATCTGCTATGAGTAGACAATACTACACAGTCTGAAGTTCGAGCGTCAGTCGACACTGGTTCGTTTAACATGAGCAAATTTCGACATTTTTGAAAATACATAGTTTTACTGTAAGTCATAATTTATTGTATGCACATGGTATAATGGACATCTTAGGTTCATTTTAGAGCCAAACACTGTCAAAACTTACTAAAAACACGTAAAAAAGAAAAAGCCGCTCTTTTCAAACAGAGCGGATGCCCTCACACGACACTGCCCAGACAAGTAACCAATTCCAATAGGTGATGCAACATCATAGTGCTTCCCATAAACCAAGGTATGTCTTTAACACAAATCATTATTCTATGACATACAGTTTGACATTTACATAATCTTATAGTGGGTATGGGTTTTGGTGCTGCTTTCATTGGAACCACTTATTTTTCCATTATTTGTTATGTAAATATTCGCTTGTATTGTACATTCTGTAAATCATAGCGATAGATCGCAAGTCAACGCTGAACAGAATCAGAAAATTGTAGATACCGAGAGTATTAGCTTGATAAATGGACCATGCGCCCATCGCCGAAATATAACTGTTGACAGACTGATCAAAGTATCATGCATATCATCCAAGAGTGCAGGTTGAAAGCATATGATGGCGACCAGAGTTAATTTCTATTAGGCTACACCAGAATTGACTGATTATATTAGAAATCTACATATCTGTTTATGAAATGCCTGTGCCTCATTATTTACAAACTAGATTAATGTCTGTATTTGCACTTAATTTTTAATGTGTATGTGTACTTACGACTTCTTCGTGTACTTTTTATACTATGTGCATGCCATGAAATTATCATTTAAAAATAATGGAATTGATGTGACAACATTAGCAGCTGGCACGGTGTGAAACATCGTGGATTAAAATCTACAGTCCAGTATATCGTAATCACCTGACAGGAAGAAATTTTTTCCATAAGTATTATTTTTCCACAGCAAGACATAACTTATATGTTATAGAATTAGTTGCAGGAACATTAGTTTTGCATTAGCAGAATTCTATACGATGTGCATTCTGCCATGTTAGACAACTCTCTGGATTACATCCCGATCAGAAAATCTACTGCAACTGTTGAAGACAAATAACAGCTCGTTCGGAAACTGAATGTCAACCCTCACCAAGTGTTTATATAATTGTGCCATGGGAAAAAAGTGGTTTGGAAACTAACCGACTTTTTTTCTAAGGGCCCGGCGGTAACCATTCGCCTCCCACCAAAGAGATCCGTGTTCGATTCCCTGCGGGGTTATCCCCGGATTTACGCATGTGGGAATGATACCGAATGATGCCGTTGGTCGATGGGTTTTCTCGGGGATCTCCATTTTCCCCCGCCCCTTCGTTCCGGAGCTGCTCCATACTTATCTTATGTCACCCTTTACCAGTGCTAAAGGCCAAATCTCTCACTCACTCTAAGAGCCTGATTTGTAAATGCAATTAATCACAAAAAATCTTGAAATACTATGCTATCGATAACTTACACAAAAAATCGTAAGCATCCGAGGGCTGGCTGGAATTTGAACCCGGTACATCGTGTGTTGAGTTAGATTTATCAAATTTGTCGAACGTAAGACATTCTGCCACTGCGATTAATGTTCGAGATTCTGTTGGGGTTTCACGAGAATGAACGTGGATGGATTTGTCGTTGAATAGTAAGTTTTATTAGGGAACTATAGTTTCCCTGGGCCTTCCATACCGCCATTGTTTCATAAACACCTTACATCACCTTCACCAGTTCTGGAGACCACGGATACCACTCGGCGCAGGGGCGATCTAAGACATTTACGGAATGCAACCTGCTGGGGTTAGCTAGTTCTTCACCAACGCATGTAAGCAAACAGCTCGCTTTTTTTAAACGCAAGCAATCTATGCTTGGACCATCTCTTTTTGGCTTTTCGTGTCAGCCACGTCAAGGTCGAAGATGATACCGACATTTCGGCATGCATTAAAGTTGCCATCTTCAGGATAGCAGATGATGTTTTCTACTAAGGCATGGTTGGTTTTTCTTGTCCTTATATACACTGGGATGGACACGCTGTGCTTCCTGGTTGGCTGATGCTGTTGGCCAATCAGTGGCCTTCTCTTATTCTCATTCATGATTGGTTGCTGTGAGCCAATCAGAGGCTTCTTTGCATCTGATTGGCTTTGCTGTTCGGTCCATCAGGGATGAAGATATATTTTCTTTCGGGTACTCCATTTAGCAAAGAAGCTTCTCATTGGAACACAGCAACAACCAATCAGAAAGCAGACTCAGGGAAGGTCCCTCATTGTTCAACATCATCAGCCAGTAAGGAAGCACCACATGTCTAGCCCAGGGTACGTAATGGCAAGGACCTCAGCACGGCTGTCACCCAAAAGCCGAAGAGAGTCATCCAATGGCCGCGAAAGCTTACGAAATTTATTATACTGACACTATTTTTTAAATAATTCAAATAGGAAGTTATTTATTACCTCGGATAACCTTGTAACAGTTTGTAAACACGTGTAGCTGATTTGCTAGTGTCTCACCTTAGGTATGAAGTATCCTTGCAAGTTAGTGTCCTCGGTACAGCGATGAGGGACGGTTATAGGCGCGACGTTATTGGAGCGTGTCACTTCCGCCAGCACTGCCTCCGTATACGGCAGTCTGCAACAACAAACACAGTGATAGCAATGTTGTACACTAGTAACTGCCAGGGTAATGATTACCATGTTACTCCATTGCGGCAAGTTTACGAACAATATGGAGTAATTATTAGGTACACGGTAGTGAATAGAAAAAATGACCAAAGTTTTAAATATAAAAATATTTTTATCTGTGTTTTTATTAGCCAGTTAGTTCTTCGTAAAAAACATGTCTAATTTTTAAATAGAGTATAATTGAGATATAAAACATAAACTGTACACTTCATTTCTGATATTGTACATATCCACGTACGTGTTCCTGTCAGCCCCATTTTACAGTATCTGTACATGACATCGTTGCTTATATCGTATATAAGATTGTTGACGCAGTTCATAATTAATATTATATCGTAAAGTGCGATATAATGTAGCCGTAATCAAGACTCAAGTCTAGTGTTGTTTACACCTACACGAGGAAAAGTATTGAGGTAAATGAACCGTTAACTGATACATTTTTTATATTGTTATTAGTTTACTATTTCGCCACACATAGTATTTGTATACTACGTGAAAAATTACACTGTCACTGAAGTTACGACAGCAAGTTACAATGTGGAACTCAAAGTAAAATACAGTAACTATGATGGAATCACATCAGCTCCATATGTACTGTGCCAATAACGTATAGCGAGATACTGGTTGCAAACTTAACTTACTTACAAAGCACAGTTGGTGAGAAATCATTCAAAACTACACATATCTAAAAATCCGAAAATGAGTTGAACACTCTTTCAAAGTAAACTGTGTGAGCTACACACTATTATAAACTCAGATTTCGTAAATTAAATTACTTTGCTACAGAGGGAGTCATGTTTGTTCTTTTGTACCTTTTCTAAGAGAAAAGTTTTATTCGCTTACTCGATAAAGTGGAAATGTCTGGTTTCGAAACTAAGCTCGTCTGCCAATATACACAAACAACTCTAAAGCAGCACCTGTTCTAACTGTTTGGAGTATACACACTCTGGCTAGCTTATCGCGGCGTTTCATCTGCTGACATCTGCTTCCATTTCAATTACGAGTAAATACTGGAAACATTCAGGTGAGGCATTTAAGCAGATTAGCCTAACGTAGCATATAGAGAGTCTAGTTCTCTTGTAATTAACGCGAACATTAAATTGACCACTGTCCGTGCGCGATACTGTAGTAACTTCACATGGTTAATGTTTGTTTCTTTTTAATCGGGTTAACATTTTTGGTTATTCAACTGTTTGTGCTGTATTAGTAGTGCTAAACTAAGTTTTTCCAATTGTCCTGGTAATTAATTTTGCTTTTCACATTTTTTAAATTTGTTGTGCGCTTTGCCTGACATTATTTCTGGCGATATTTTGTGTATATTTTATTGTATTACATAGAAATACATTCGTTTTATTACAGCTTATCGTAGCTAGTATTTCCGTTATTTTTTGTCCCACCTGGTTTTCTGGGATTTTATAGTGCTGCAATGGCGTATGCCTACGATTTTGCTCTAAACGTTGTCTTGTCATCAAACCCCAGTGTTTAAATAACGGGTATTATAGGCCTAGCACCTAGCGCAATGAACTAGGGAGTGGCTACAGTAAGTTGGATTGTAGTCAATGGTACCTGGAGCGATCTTCCAGGAGAGGCATCCTGCCATCCAACAAGTTGTCCAGCTCCTTCTGGACTTTCTTCTGCACCTCCGGGTACAGGACCATGTAGAGCAGGCAGAAACCCAGTGTGTTGCTGACAGTCTCCGAGCCGGCAATGAACAGGTCCAGGCACAGCACTATCAGGCTCTCTTCTGCAAGTAGGGAAACAATATTTCATACTTTAACACTGCATAGTAGGGAACCTCATGAGTACCGTGAGCCGTGACTGGCTTGTGTGATGTGTTTTTAGGTTAGTTGTATTGCAGGTGCATATTTTTCATTTTGATGGCATAGAATTAGTAGGAATATACTATAAAAATATTATTTAACCAACTTGGGAGCATAAATTAAACAGCAGAATGCTGAGATATTTGGTACTAGAATTAAGTTGCCTATACTACTATTCTTCTTAACTTTTCGGATTCATTTGGCTGTATATTCACATAAATGCAGAAAACGTCCATGTTCAGATGTGGATGGATTTGCAGAAACTAAGTCGAAAAACTGAATGATTGAACAGCCAAAATTCTGAATTATTGTGCCGAGTCATGTAGCGTGAGTAGAATGTTTCACAATGAGAGTTTGTGTTTAATACCTTAGAGTAAGAAGTCTTCAATACGCCTGCTGTGTACTAAATTAAAGAAAATTAGACCACTTTAATATGAAAAATATATAGGACTATATGTTTAGTGCAATTTTCCATGACATATGACTTTATTCTATTACTACGGTTTATAAGACCATAAAACTTTTTTGGTGTTTTAAAAACCTTACGAAAATCTTAAAATAGGGAAACATGCTGGAACCTTCGTAATTTATTACTTCATCATCAGCAGGTATGTCCGTGCATGTTTGAATATTACTTTACAACAATTATTCCGTGGATTTACAGTGATTATCCTCGTATTAAAAAAAAATATTCTGTAAGTAGCTCACAGATCTTTTATTTCTGAGAAGTATTTAATAATTAACGAAATACTTTTGAAACCAATTGTTAGTTTCATGGTATATCAAAAAGTGTTTCAGTCGAAAGCTAAATTTAAAATAAAATATCTTGAAAAATTATCCTTGTGGTTGCTCTGATGACATCAAAAGGATCGAGAGAGAACTGAATGTATTACTTATTTTACTTCATGATTCAGAATGTGCATATAGCAAAAATATCGTTTTAAATTGGTGATAACTAAACATATTTACTTTCCGCAATTCACAGCAAATATTCCAGGCCTACGCAAAGTGCCTCTCTTGAAAGGAATTTCGGTGAGGTAAGTTAAATGAGCTTTGTAAATCGTCAACAACGATGTCATTTAATACGATGGAACACATCTTGACACAAAAACAGGAACTGGGAGAGGAATTGGCCATAGACACTTTTAAAAAATCGTATCTATGCATTTCTTGGAGCAATTTTGGGAAATCATTTAAAAACGAAATAAAAACGGCTGACTCCGGCCGAATTCGATCCAATGTGTTACCATAGCGTTACCTTACTCAATAAAGTAGGTTAAATTATTGAAAAGGATTTCCTTTTTCGAATGTTATACTTTGTAAATCCTAATTAGTGATTTCAAGAAGTGGCGTCCTACTACTTGGTAGGTCAGTCAGTAATCTGCTGCTTAAGTATGTATTTTAGTCACAAGTATCAGAAATAATTTTTAAAGAATTGAAATTTAGTGTCTGAGAAAATTAATACATTTCCTCTGAGTGCATTCAGTGAGGATTTGCAGGTTATTTCAGGGATGAGTAGCAGGTTCCAATAATTTAGTGCAGAGTAAGTCTAGAAGTGCTTACTAAGCCAAGAGTCAACATACCTGTGAAAGTCGTGTGCTCGTCGTCCTTGTGCTTATGTATTTCTCGTAAGTAAATGTCAATGAAGTCTCGTGGATTGTCGACGTCTAATGTCTTCTCATGATCCTGGATGATCTCCTGCAAAAATAGACTGTTATTTGACAAAACTTACACATTTAAACCACGGGTCCCAAATTTAGCTGTTTTTAAGAATTAATTTTTATATTCTATAACCGAGCAGTAGCCATAAAGTCGTCACAGAGAGATATTAAAAACAGTTTTAATTTATGGTCTAATTTATTGTAGCTAAATATTTTTATAATTTTAGGTAAAATTACAGTATCGGTTCTTGTTAAAGTCGAAAATTGGACGAACTTATATATTTTTTGCTGTGAAAATGTTTAGGCTATATAGTAATTTTTTTTTTCAGTAAATCTATGGTACGGATTACAATATCTGCTATCTGTCAGCTGGATTCCACAGTCCTGTGTACACATTGTTCTCAACTACTAGCTCATTGGTGGCTGCTTCAGTGAGTGGTATCGTGGTGGCCAGTAAGAATTGTATTGCAGGTTCTCTATTGGTTCAGAGTTCACTAGGACAATTTTAATAAACAGTTATCCAACCAATAAAGTAACTCCCACTTACAATACTTCAAAATCTAACTTGTCATCAAATGATTCCGAGAATTTCCGGGCCTCTAGCTATGACTTACTCCCACATCTGTGCTTGATAAACCGTTGGTCCCATATGACCAGCGTAGATCGAGTAACGCAATCTTTCGTTTCGTAAGAGTTAAAGGATAATGCCCAGAAACTGACACATACATGTATTTCCTGATTTTATACGATATCCATCCTGCACAAGAAAATTTAGTATGAGTTTCAGAGCGAGATCTTCGTCTTGCACGGGTTTCTCATGCATCTTGGGTACTATGCAATGAGCTTAACGTCGTCGAGGTACTAGTTTTGTCTGGAGACTAGTAGTGTATAATCAGGCAATCCAGTCAGAGACTTCATATTACCCAAGTTGACAGACAGTGACAGCAAAAGTGCCCAAATTCGGGGCGCAGATTGACACATACATAGCAATATATATGTATGCTATGTCATAAAAAGCCATATATGTATGTTATCTACGCCCAAGTCATAGTAGCAAAGTGCACCATGACATTGTCGAGCCAATGACGTGCCGAATGCAGCGCCCATAACTCCATATCAGTGTCTGACATGGTGTTAAATGTGAGAGTATAAACCTAATATCGAGACGCGTTTCTCCTTTAAATGAAACACATAATATATAACAGATATTTTAAAAATGATTCGCACTCCCACAAACAAAATGATTACTATATATTGACAGTTCTTATTTAGAATAATTAGCGTTTTTATTATTTATACTATGCTCAGGCGACTTTTGACCAATTATGCTTAACGTGCGAGTGGTATATTTCGTTAACATAACATCAGTAAATTTGACACTTCTGAGGGCACTGTCTCACTGCACATGTGGTGTACATGTTTGAAGCAATCTCAGTCGAAAATTTTGGTACTGTAAATGTCCCTGTATGTACAAACGTTGTGACTTTGATTAAATTGTAAGTGCATTAAGAACCGCTGAAATTGACTGGTCACGTGACTTTCTGGATGAAAGTATGTGATAAGGTAAGAAAAAGGGACAGACCTTGAGCAGTTGTTGTATTTCCTTGATGGAGCGCTGGGTGAGCTTGTAAGGTGAACTCTTCGGTGCGATGTGGCGCAGTGGTGGCAGTATAGTGTAGATGTTGCCACCTGGCTCGCTGGCCCTGAAGGCACTCTGGAGTCTCTCCAGTACTTGCTGGAGTCGAGCATCTCCATGCTGGAAGCGGTTGCCGGCAACCACCGCCCACAACACGTTCACCATTGGCAGGGTGAACAGTCCCGACACCTGCACCATATTACATTACATTGCCACTTGATTCTCTAGCAAAAGTTCTTGCAATGAAGGTAGGTTACCTCAGAAGAAAGGTAATATGGTCATTTCAGCTTCTCCTTGATGTTAAGTACAGAATGACCTGAAATGTAATACACTGAACCACTAAGTGTAGTGACCAGGTAGAAACAAGTCATGATCACAGTAAAACTAAGTTGCATGAACTATTACTGGCCACTGAGTTATGTGGTGTGTATGCTGCTGATGATACAGTAGAACATTACTACATGCTTCAGAATTAAATATGGTACTGAGTGACAGTTGCAAATACTGAATGAAATGGTTTCGCAAATTAATGATGCAAATGTAATTTACAGCAAACAATTTCAAATCCGTTACAATTTTTAACCAGGCTTAGAAAACGTCTGGAGAACACAAGCGGAGAACAACTTACAATTCTGTTGAGCCCTTGTATAAATATAGAGTAAAAACTTGCGAGGTGTGCTAATAGGAGGTATTTCACTCTACAAGAAAGAAATTTTTATAAAAAAAATGTAAAAACTGGGTAGTCCCTAATTGGAAAGCACTACTGCATGTAAAAACAATAAAAGCAAGACAGAAGACCAAGATGGCCAGCTATGCATTTTCACAAGTAAGTGTGCATTGCAGGCTGGCATTAGCACCATAAAGACTGTATCATACTAAAAGATTAAGATAATGTGCGTGGAGGCAATGTTGTGGTAGCAATAATACATAAATAACAACGAAATCATGATATTTTATAACTATACACAAAAATGTAATTTAAGCGTTAGTCATTGTAAAACGTTTTGATTTTAAAATTTAAGAAGTAATGCCGAACAACCTATACTTCGAATATCTTCGGTCCAATAGCCCTCGAGTTGCGAGATATTGCCAGAATGACTCTTGTGGATGAATTACTGTACACTGACCTGCACCACGCCCTGCTCCTTCATCTCCTTGGACAACTCCTGGAACTCTTCGTGCATGACAGTCGCCATGATGGACTTGGAGAAGCCCAGATCTCGTAGATGGTGCAACGTGAACCGACGCTGCTCCACCCAGAACGGTCCGTCACTGAAGATCACACCTGTAACACACGGTGACCATTCGATCATGAGCCAAAATACGCAAGTCCTTTAGGACAATGCTGAACTATCAGCCAAATGTCAGAACTCGTACAAAAGAAAAGTAAACATATATTGTGCATTTACTGATAGCAATGAAACCCCATACAGCCAGAATATAATAAAAACGACGGACATTTGGCTTCTATTTGTAAACCAAGAGGTCAATTCAGCAAAAAATAAAACAATACTGATTGTCTGCAACAGAAACTTTTGTTATGCTCACCTATCAAGTTTAAGTAGTTATACTATTGGAATTCGTGTTGGGCAAATCCTGGACCACTGTTTCCAACTTCCCAATGACTAGCAAGGTTGTCTCTCAATGATCGCACACTTTGAGTACTGAAGTATTTTTCAGCCAACGAAAACGAAATCACTATCATCCTGCAGCTGTGCTGGACTTCGGACTGTGGACCTATAATTAGGATTTTTGCCAGTAGTCGAGTTGGCAGGAATGACCCCGATATGACCAGGAGACAAAGTGTGAGTGTATTGACCAGATGCAATAGTATGGTTAACTGACAGGGTGTTAAATACGGAGGTCTGTGTGCAGTGACCAACTGTTACACGGCACTTACCTGGGTGGCTGATAAAGGAACTCCAACACAGCTCACTGGCTAACTGGAAGGAAATGTTGATGTGCCTTTCTGGGTTAGTGTCGTAGGGAAATAATGTTGACCAGAAGTCTGTGTATAAGATATCACTGGACACTGGTGCCAGTTTGCTGGGGCAACTACTACTCGAACTGGTACTACAGCGTTCATCATAGTTGCAACACTGTTGAGGTGGCTTCTGAAATGTATCATCCAAGTCAACGAGCGATGAGAGACCTGCTTGACTGAGCCAATGACCCATGTGCGGCATTATGCTCTGGTGACAGCTGTTACCGTCATCGTTTTCAAGCAGCTTGAATGTGCTTCACAGTGTTATAAGCACAATACCTTGCTGTTGGTGCTGAAAGTCATGCACATAAATTGCCGATGGAAGGTTTTCTACAAAGTTAACAAAAGCCCGTGAAGTCTCTTCACAGCACTTGACGCATTGCAATCAACGATGTTTCCCATCTACCTTTAACTGAGCGATACGAAATGCAGACCATTATAGTCATGCTGCTAAAAACACTACTTTCTTTCTTTAGAACACCCTTCCCAGGTTAGGTGTAAATCCCATTTCCGTCCCATTAATTGTTTGTGCTGCCAATTGTCTTAAGTTTTTTCTGTTTCTTGGTTTGGTTTTCCATTCCATTTTATTAATTTTTGTGTTTAATACGACATAGTTTCTTGTGGGAAATGATAAGTATCTTTATTTTAAATTTTTGCTTAGACTAATCTTGGATTGTTTTTCCTGGTTTAGTTTCGTTCTGTCTCGCCACAGTTTTTGTGGAAGAGTACTGCAATGGTGTACATCCTCTGTTTACCTCAATATCATTCTCTCTCACTGTGAGAGTCCTTCAAACAGATAGCTTTACAATGGTGTACATCCTCTGTTTACCTCAATATCATTCTCTCTCACTGTAAGAGTCCTTCAAACAGATAGCTTTACAATGGTGTAGATGTGAAAATCTGAAAATATCTCTTTTAAGGGGGCGGATCACCTCAGTTTTCAACATATTTTATTATTTTTATATTTGTACCAGATATTTTTTCTTATTTTAGACATAAATTGTGACTAAATCTTCCTCTCAGGAAAATTTTGTATCTCTTATAGTTTTTGTGTAATGAGTCGTAAACGTCAAAATTTGCACTTTATGGTTTTATGTATGCCACTAAAATCTGACACACCAAACCAAAAAAATTCACAGTGTATAACAATGCCTTAGGTTGTGATTTGAGACACAATATATATATATATATATATATATATATATATATATATATATATATATATATATATATATATATATATATATATACATAGTTTCATTTTTTTTAAAATTTTTTTTTGGAAATTTTTATAATTTCATTTTAAAATTCATTTTTATATTTTAAATCATAGCCTACAATATTGTTATACAGTATGAATTTTTTCGGTTTGGTATGTCAGTTGGTTTTAGTGGCGTGCATAAAACCGTAAAGTGCAAATTTTTACGTTTACGATTCATTACACAATAACTATAAGAGATACACAAAATTTTTAAGAGGAAGATTTAATCACATTTTATGTCCAAAATAAGAAAAAAATATCTGGTACAAATATAAAAATAAATAAAGACGTTGAAAACTGAGGTGAACCGAGCCATTAATATCCATAACAGTCTAACTCTTTACTGGGATTTTGGGAATGTGGCCGGGCAGTGTGGAGTGTAAACATTTTTTTTGAGCTCATGAGAGCAGATCGAATGAAGTGAGGTGAATATGAAGGAGCGGTGGAATTCCGATGGAAGGGGCGACGGGAACACAAACCACTTACACGCTCCTTGCATGTGAAAATCGGGAGCGACTTTACCGGGGATCGAACCCGAGGTTCTATATTTGGCAAGTTAAGTAGGCTTAACTTTAGCATGGTCATTAGGGATGGCGAGACACAACTCTACACGATACCAGGAACTGGGAGAAGAATGAACCAAAGTTTTTATTAAGGACATAGTCCAGCATTCGCTTGATGCGATAGTGGGAAACAATTTTAAACCTAAATCCGAATGGCCGAAGCCAGGAATCGAACCCGTGTCCTCCTGACGGCGAGACAATGAGTTGCCATTGCGCCATCTCGCTTGGTCTCATACAGGCTAAGCGAGTGTTCTGACAAGTTCACCAGCGCGGCCCCAGCATGGGGTCCGTCCACTGCGGCTACATCAGGCAGCACACTAGACTGTGGTGGCTTTAGACCAGCAGAGGGGGAGGGGGTAGAGAGCTCACCAAGGCGCTTGTTGAAGGACCTCTCTCGGAAGAAGAAGCCATCAGGGCGACCTTGGAACTCGTCACGACGCAGCACTTCTCTGACGGCAGCAGGACCACACACCATGACGAAAGGCTTTGAGCCCATCATGAGGCCAATGATAGGACCGTATTGCTTCCTCCATTCTTCCATGGTGAGGTGCACATGCTTGCGAGGTGTAGATAACAATGTTCCAACTATCGGCAGGCATGGTGGACCTGTAACAACGTACAATACTATGACATATTTATCTGATGGGAACTTCACCGTGAGAAGAGACGCTGGTCCGACCAATCTGAATAGAAGACTCGACTAGGCCATGGTATTGTCACGATGCTAGTGTCAGATGAAGTGGTAACCACTTCCACCGGCAGTGATAGGTAATGGCGTATCTCACCTGTAGGATGCAATTAACTGCTTCTGACTGGCTTGTGCTACCAAATGTAATTGACAAGCTGCATTATGGGACTGCGATTTAGACCTCGGCACCACTAACATTTATAAGATCTAGAAGTAGAAGTATCATGTTTAGACTTAGGGAGCAGAGCCGGTTTTACCATTTGCCTTAAGTAATTCTGAAATACATTAAACTGCTCCCCCCCACCCACCTTTCTCACATTTGTTCGTTACCGTAATAGAGTTTTCATTTCTGAAATTTCATGGTCATGCTGGATTTAAATGAAGGAAAAAAGTGTTTTTTTTTTTTTTAGCTAAAAACGATAGTTATATCCAATTCCCAATTTTCCCGCCATGTTTTCGTCTACTTTTCATCAAAAACACTTTTAATGACTTAAATATAAATGTGTCTTATTAATGCAATCTTTTCAACAACAAAAACTACCTGAAAAGTTTAATTTATATTAAATACAGTTAGCACAGTTCATTGAAAGTATCGAAATAAGTGATATTCTCGAAAATTAGCCGCTGCTCATGTATCGTACTGCCAATACGGCTACCTGTAGTTTAAATATCATACTTGAGGGGCTTAGAATTATAGCGGTGTAAGTCCGTTCAAATAGCTTTCACGCAAACAATTTTTGCAAACACATGCAAAATGCAGTACATTCATACAATAGTACTCAAATGGAATTCAGAAATACAGATAACTCTGAAATATTATTTTACAGAACATTCATTTGAATGTGTATAATACGAATGAAAACGGCACTACAAAATATTTGTGACTACGCTTAAATGTGAAATAGCGCCTGTTTCACATACGTGCCTGTCAGTTATTTGATAGCGAGTTAAATAAATAAATAAAAAAAAAAGCTAATAAATTCAGGAACTTTATGTCTGGTAAAACGAGCACGGAAAAGTTGAACGTGTTTGCGACAAAACATTATTTATTTTAGGTTTGTACTGCATTATTTTCAGCTTGTAGATATTACCATTAAAGGCAAACTAAAAGCGCTATGTCTTATAGTTTATACATATAACGACAGGATAAAGGGGAAGGACCGCTGTGAACCGAAATGTATTTTTTTTTAGGAATAAATACATTTGAGAAACAATAATAAAATTCTGGCTACATTAAAGCACAGAGTAAAACTCTGTGGTTTAGTTATTATTGAAATGTCTGTATTAGTCTATTCCGTGGAAGTGTTCTGAATAGAATATTGACTTACTACTTGGGCCATTTGGGATGTAACGAAATTAGCATGAAATTTATTGGGACGTTAGAAATTCTATCAGGGCATATTTGAAAGCTCTAATGAAGTCAAATTTTCCTAAATAACTGAAACTATAATTCTAACGAATAATACTTAACTTAAAAATAAAAATTCCCGTCACATAAAACCTTTTCCTCAAAAAGTAAAAAATAATAGTTTCAAATTATTGCTGACCCATCAAAGTGTCGGGATGCCGTTAATTAAACAAGACTGATAGTTTAAAACTATCATATTGGAAACAGAACTTATGTATATTTTATGTACATATGTAACAATTCAAAAAGATACGCCGAAATCTTAAATTAGGCTACATTTGCATTCAAAATTTGCATTTGCACGTAATTTTGTGTATTAGGTAATTTTTTTATGGTTCAGTTTCGCAAATTCTTAACTACGTGTTTTGTTAACTTAGCGGTTCTCCGATGCATCTACGGCGAACAACAATTTGAAATGATTCAATTTCTTGGCTTCTTGGGTTGAGCGATGTCTTCTGTTACTTCGTGTACTGCCGATATGTTGTTCAAGAAGCAAGACGAGAAGCCACTTAACCCCGCAATCCAAGGAAATCACGGCAATTGCCGTGAAAGCCTGTAATCTATAAATTTGAAATTATTATTTACTGCTTTTCAAAGGATCGTTTTCTGTGTTAGCGTTATTTCTTAAATTTTTAATTTATGTTTTAGTTGTATATTTTTAAACTTTAATACTTCTACAATATTATTGTACATGTAATATTAAAAAAATATTATATTTATACCGATAAATAAGTATTGTATTTGTTGTTATATAGAAAAAAGCATTTAAATCGGCCCATCCGTTATGGAGCTACGAAGCAGTAGACAGACACATAGACGTAACCGGCAAATTGTAATATCTCTCTTTTCTAGTCGGAGGTTAAAAATACATAAATCCGAAATCGTAAAATATTTTCCCTTAAAAGAAAAAAAAAAGACACTGCTGTTGTACTAAACACAATCTCACCGAAAGCAACATGTTAGTTTACAGTAAATAAATATTCCTACTTCGTGGAACAATTATGCATTAAAAAAATTGTTGAATAAGAATTATTTATTGAAATAATATTTACACGCCTGATATTACACATTTTATTATGTACATTACGCCATTTATATTCGCAAGTTACCTTATTTTTGTAGGTGGATAAGTTTTATAATGGGTAAGTATGAAAACAGTAAATAGTTGACTTTGACATGCCCTTTTGCCTTTTACCACAGGATATAAATTTTTTTATTAAATTAAAAGGCCTTCGGATGTATGTGAACTATTTGACAAGTATTTATTGCATACATACAATAATGATATTTAATTCAGTTAGACTTAAGCAACCGTAGTACATTAACTGAGAACATCATCCAGGACCTGTTTAGATGGGCGAGGATAGAATATGTGTCCTTGTGAATACGAGTAGTGTGATCAGTAACACGCAAGTAACTGAGGGTTAACTTTATGTGAACTCCGCTGCTCGAGAGAAGTGGGTACTTGACATGGACACGTAGCTCCAGTGACACTCAGTTAACCCGCTGACCTCACAGGTCACACTTTGAACCGCATACAGACATTTGACTCGGTAATAGTGAAGACAAGCTGACAGTAAGAGTTAACTAAGTTACGGGCGCGTTATTCTGGGCATCTTGGATATCGACGGTTATTCTAGCGAATGTTATGACTCAGAACAATCGCTTCCTTTTAAATCAGTGAACAACTTTATCAATTAAACTCGTTACGATTTAAGTGACGACAGCCTGATCAAACTTTGCGTTATTGTCTTGGGAATTAATATCAAATATTAAAGTTAGAAATCTCTCATCAGACATGTAAATGAAAATCCCAAGTATATTTTGATTCATCTAGAGTATTTGCACAATTAATAAAATAACTTCGGGATAAATAAATGCTATCTTGTAAAGGTTATAGGCCTTGTATTAATGTAACATTTTCGTTAATCTAATTTAACGGGTATATTGGTATTTTATTTTAATTTACTTTTCCGTTGTATTATAATTTTGTAGAAAATAATTTTAATTACATTAAATACTATTTTTAACGACGTAATTATTTGAAATCGTCTTATAAAATTTCAAACAAAGTTTAATAATTCAAATGTTTGCATATGAAGATAATAACATTCTTGAAAAAAAAAAAGCGGTAGTTTAACAAACGTTTGTTGGCCCACGCACAGTTATGCATGGTAAAGTTACATAGTGACTCGACGAAAGCGAAGCACACGCTGGACAAGCACATATAGTGACATCTGCTGTTTCAATGATATCGCAACCTATTTTAATGGAGCAGTGAAAGAAACATTGAAACTTCGCAATTCTTCACATACAAAGTCATAGTCGGTATTAGCACATACAGCGAAAACTGTTTTTTTACATTAAACTTAGAGAAGTTTTTCCTAAGAAAATGCGTGTCTTACGATTACATTCATTTATAATTATTAATAGCATAAATATATATGGAAAAATTATCCTGCGTTTTATTATAATGCTATCGCACACCATAAGGCTCATAAGATTTATTTTCAGTGCAAGATAGTCTAGTAGCCGAATTATCGTACTGAGATTATTGTTTGTTGTAATTTTTGTGAGTACTTCGACCCGTCGCTCTAACATGTTAGGTATATACAATAACTAAGTTATTTAAATAAATTCTTACCAGGCGGGAACTTGCTGGGTCTTCTGCTTCTCAGCCAGAGTGCTAGTAGGATGCACAAGACTAACACCACTGCGAGTGACATCGTGTATGTCTCTACTAGACGCTGCAACCAGTTCCTTGGAATGTTGTTTCTGTGAAAGTACAAACTAATTCTTAAAATGTGACAGGCTGCTGAAGGTTATTTTGTTACACAACAAACACTCTCCTCATAAAAATATATCTAGGGAAATTTAGGCCAATTTAGTGACCTACGACCCTCTTATTGTAGGATATAAATTGATAAATGTTTGACGCTTGCTTACAAGCTTTTGCTTGTAAAAGACCGAACTTATTTTTTACTGTGTAGGTGACGCCTTTAAAGATCGGAACCAGTCTATCAGACATAAAAATATTTCTAAATGCTATTTGTACGCAGACGAAACTAAGAAAGGTTGTTCGGTTGTTAAAAGACAGATGTAGGATATAAGTGGTGAGCCCGGGTAGTTGGCGTCGTCATTGACTTGGCGTGATTGTGGCGTGTCCTACCACAGCGACCGCTTGATCCTGTGACGTCACAGTAAATATGGCGGAGTTGTACCTATGTTACAATGTTTACATTAGCCTAATTCAAAATTGTTATTCCATGTAGATCGTTACATAAGTTGAATTGTTCTCTACCCGAAACTATTTCCGAGCTGATGTTTAAACAAATAGAATATATCTTTGTGTACAATGTATATACAACCCGGACAGACCACGTTTTATGATATGGCACAAAATAAGAACTTATACCGTGTGAACTTTGCAAGAAATTTTAATTTTAAAGATTGTTAATTCAAACAAAATAGGTTTAAACTCAAACGCATACGTTTTATATCTAAAACACACTAAGTAAACTTAACAGAATTAAATAAAATATTAGTATGAGCGTTGACATGTTAATAGCGTAAGTAAATTCGAATGAAATATCAGTTTTGCCTCACAGAATAAAAATATTATTTTAAAAGGTAAAACGCATAATATGAAACTAATAAAGACACGGACATACAAACAAAGAAGCCACGATCAGTTTACAATATACCTGAACAGTCGGTAACCTTAATGTAACACGAGAGAACAATACCACAACGGTTACCAAATACGAATGGACGGCGGCAGCAAAGCAAACTTACGCCCGACACTTTGTGGATAACACTGACGAGTCCACATGACAGCCTTATCTACGGCACTGATAACATCTTATCAGGAATTGGTGTGTGTTGAGTCATAGTATAGAGTTTCAGGTACATGCAACACAAACGCTTAGATTAAATCCAAGTTAACTAATTCAGAAGTATCCTACCATACAATAATTTAAAATTATTTTTAATGTAGACAATAAATATATCGTAAACATCATGAGCTACCTTGAATTATCCTAGTTTGAAGGCATTACTTTACCATCTCTCTACGCAGTTGCAACATACGTGTAGTAAAAATGTTGTTTAGAAATTACACACACCAATATTTTAACAACTACGAATTACATTGTACCTTAAATTTGTGTCTTTCAAATCAGTCAAGCAATAGGTGATGGAATCAAACTGTGGGAGATACAAAGCAAAGTGGCTGACATCTGGTGGTGAACTTCTGAACCTTTGATACCGACTGCAGACGCTCTATCGCATACGTGCGTAGTGAAGCAATTGTAATGTCGATAAATAAATACCAGGTGACAAACGGCACTGTCGAGAGTTACTAATGAAATATATTATTACGAGTGTTGTCATTTTTACACATTGCAACTTCTGCCAAACTAATCGTGTTCATATATATAACCACAATTCTCTAAACTAATTCCGCATAAACTCTTTGTACTTGTTTTATTTTACAATTTCCGTATTTATTGTAGTTAAACACTTTGTTTTGATTAACCCTGGTTTATTTAGAACTGACAAGGTTAGGCATACTGAATTTTAGATAATTGTTATGATAAAGCCAAAGACGTGTCTATGAAGTTGTAAGCGTTAAAATATGTACTTAGCATGCGAATCTTACACAAAAGAATCGACAGTTTCTTTCGTTTATTTTTTGAATATTCAATTATTTGCCTACAAAAAGAGTTACATTAATTTCCGCAGCTACGTTTGCAGAATGCTTCGTTAGTATTTGGTGACGTGAAAATTACAAGCTCATATCCTTTTTTATATGAAGTATTATTACGCTTGGAATAACCATAATACCTATATATGTTGTAACATACGCTTTAACTAACCTGTAAGCATTATTTGACCTATAAGTATTCTGAACGGACAATTTTGGTGCGCGAAATTTTAATTAATTTTTTAGTTTGACAAAAAGGATACATTTAATTTTTTTTGTGAATTGTATTTTTCGTGTAATGAAATCATTTATTGATACACACTCTCCAAGTGGGTTTATTTCGCGTCGCTTCTAATACACACTGCAATGAATAACGTGGAATTTACTAAACGATTTATTATATGTTTAACATTTAGTCCTTTCGTTATCCCATAAAATCCAAATATGCCCCAACAATCTTAGCTGGGATATTGTAGGTTATTGTATTGTACAGAAGGCTTGTGATATTTTATCAGCTAAGCAATCGTTGAGATAATACATTTTCCCATCTACAAACAGTTTCCTCCGATAAGCCCATTTAGTACGTTTAGACAAAATAAAGCATGCTGATTATTTACGTCACAAATACGGCAAAACTACGCCGCTCTGACAACATACTTCATCACATAGTTATCAGTTACTTCCAAGGCAGGCTTGACTTTTCGTGGTTAGCTTAACTTTATCTCAAAAACCTGTTTTCGATGACGTAACTTGTTCAGGAGGGAGTGTGCTGATAACTTATCAAACAGTACGGTAAGCCAAAAAATTCTTTCCAATTTGTCTGTAAAAATAACAACGTAGGAATAATGCTACCCGGAAAATACATTAAGAGTTACATTTATTTAAATACAAAAAAAGGTGCCTTGACCAAATAAGGCCATGTAAACCAATAAGGCCATACGATTGTTATAAAAAACCGACAGCGCTGAGTGGACAGTAGTGGCGTGTCCTTGTACGCAGCTGCCATCTAGGGGGGAAACAACAAACAGAGGCCACCACTTCGTTTAGTAGCCACGAGGTGCGCGATAGTTTAGTTTATGTTACGACGCGAAGTGGTTGATGTGATATTTTGGTGAGTGAATATCGCAAAAAGTCGCCACATTGCAAGTGTTCTCATTAAGGCCAAGGTGAAAATGAAAGGGTGTACACCAACAAGGCCACTTGGCCTTATTGGTATACCCTCTCTAAAAACCGTAATTATGGTGGAGCATGTACAGAAATATTTCTTTATATATTTCAAATATATAGTAGCAAAAAGATTTTTAATTTACTTGACAAGTGTAATGTAATGTTATCGAACATTACAACGGAAACATATTTTCAATTACATGTAACGTAAAAGTCCCATATTCTCTTCCAGTGGACAGGACAACGTGTCATTTGCTGAACTTTTGTCAACACCGCAACTGAAGAAGGCACCCACGAGCAGAAAAAAATCCTTGAACTACAGGAGTCATAGAGTAAGTCTTTCATTATTCAAAGACAATGAAACACCGGGAAACATACCCAACAAGGAGAAAGAAATAACCAATGTCAAGGGCATAGGAGATCATAATGATATGCCACCAAGGACACGCAATTTGACAAAACAGACTTCATCACACCACCAGGTTCCCAAGAAACGAGTTATGCAGGACGATTGTGCTACTCCTAGCACAAGTGGCATGAACACAAGGAAGGGTAGTTTGTATTGTCCCACCTGTGAAATTGATGAAGTAGCCGTCATGATCTTGTTTAACACATGCGTTGTGTATTTTCATGAGAAAGGTGTTGGCATTTCAAAGCGAGGCAAGATAGGTAATTGAGTATACTCTGGGTGCTTGGAATCTGACTTAAGTGTACTGACTTATGATTAATGTGTTACTTTTTACAATGCTTCACATATGTTGCTGAACAGTTATTAACGTGCATGCATTTTTAGTGCAGCATGTAAGACTTTACCTCTCGGCCAGATATTTAGCCAAGGATCAATAACTCTTAGTTAGGATTTGTTTTATGTGATCAAGGCTAACTAACAACTGCAATGCTTTTTATGTCCGATTCGAAATGTTTGCAACGAAACAAGTTTATATATTTTTTTGGGCTAGTGTTAACACATAAACTTATTGTAATCTACACACATTTCTAGTGGCTGGCCTTATTAGGAACATATGTTCCTAATAAGGCCAATATATTATATTTTCTACTAACAATTTTCAAGTACACTTAAATTTAGAAATATATATCATATAGTATGTATTAATGTTTACAAGACAACGTAATACACTTCTGATTTTTTCCACATGTTCACTAGCAAATTTAAGGAAATCGCAAACAGTCAAACGTTAGCATGGTCTTATTTGGTTCAGGTACCTTACATGATATTAAGTAACAAAACTGACTATTGTATAAACATTGAAAGACAAAATATTTTGTAGTAATAATTAAATTAATACCATTGCAACGTATGTTTTCAGGATAGCACAAGTTACATCATTCCCATTTAATCCTCTTTACTAACAAACTGAAAATGCATTTTCAATATTTTAACCTATCAACAAATACAATTAGCACACTTCATCCTAGATAAAACTGTTAACAAACAGAATGAGATTATATACTGGTAAATATTTACGTACAAGAAGATATTAACATCTGTACACATATAAGAAAAAAAACACTAAAATTTATTCTGTAAGTAGTCTACAGATCATTCATTTCTGAGAAGTACTTGTCGATCGCATAAGCGGTGTTGTATGCGCGTCGTGCGAGATATATTTTTATTCGGAATAATTTAAATGGTACCCAATATTTTTATTTATTAATGAAAACAGAATTCAAACATACCGTCTATACGACACGTTTTTGGGGCTCGTAAAGATGTCTAAAAAGCGGCTGTTTTGAGATACATTTCTAGAAAAATACCACCCCTGATTCGTAAAACAGTAATATAGACGCATTTGTTTGACTTTTCAAAATAATAAAATTTATACGGCCACGGTATCAGCTTTATGAAAAAAGATGACACAAACAATACGAGACAGTGTAATGCTTTGAACATAATGTCGGTACTTTTTTTTTTTTTTTTTTTACATTTCTACCGGTGTCGCTCGTATCACTCACTTGCCTTTTTGTTACTTTAAGGGAGCTAAAAAAATGTATCTTCTCTCATAACCTCAAACAGCCATAGACCACAGAATATTTGCGTCTTTTCACATTTGTATTATTACTGAAAGTGTGCCTTAGGAACACCAACCTGCCGGAAGTCAGACGAGCTAATGCGGCACAGCCAATCACGTCGGGCGAGCAGACCTGGTGCGAGGCTACAACAGCAGCGGAGAACACTATTGACGCGGCGCCTTGAGCGAGGCTCGGCGACAAACTAAGCGGCTCGACGCTAGGAAACGAAGACGCCTTCACGTTAATTATACGAGCGCACCTGCTTCAAGGTCACTCGGCTCTGCGCGCTTGTCCATTGACAGTGTACATGTCGCAGAGATACCAGTTATCTCGTACGACAGTATCGTGCCAAGCATTGACAACTTGGACACGATAATTTGGACTCCACATCCACTACAGTTATATCACGACTTGCGATACATATCGTTCGACATGATCGTGCCACACATTGACAACTAAGACACGATAATTTGGACTCCACATCCACTACAGTTATATCAAGAGTTGCGGTACATCTAGTGCGACATTATCGTGTCATATATTGACAACTTGGACACGAAAATTTGGATTATACGTTTACTACATTAACGTTGACTATGCTGTCTTGCAATCGTGAAAAAACGTGTGGATCTTCACGTACGCTTCCGCAAGCCGCTGTGGTTAATTCATGTGAGTCCACCACTGATTCAGACTGCGTCAAGAAAACTTGGCAGTTAGTGCTGCCTCACAGAAATAAGCCACGTTAATATTTTATTTACAGTTTAGGCACACTACCGCCACCTGGGAGGGGGTTGTCCTCCCAAGGCGAACCTCCCCCGACCCAGAACTACATCTTAACAATGTCGATGTCCCCGATAAGTCGCTCGTCCCTACAACATGTCTAAACGTGATAGCAGACCACATACAACTCCCCGGACATGGCGTGAATCGAGCCCTCGCACGAACTCGGCAGTCAAGTCAGCTAAAACATGGCCAGCAACCCCTGTGAGGTCAACAACTGGCCACTGCACCGATCCTCGCTGCCGGGAGAAGAACCGTTTCTCTTGCAAGGAGAGGTGGCTGGCCCGCGGCAAGTCAGGCCACTCCCTACAAGTAGTCAGTGAGGTAACCACAGCTAGCCTTCCCACAGCAGTCAGAGAACATTACGACACTCCAAATGAGACATAAAAAAATACGACATAATCATATGAACGTAGGTCCGAAACTGCGCCATTTCTGCACTACAGTTCGTATTACATGGTGTATAGCGCATAGCGTGAGGGCTGGATCGCATTACTGTGGAACGCCATTAAAACCATTATTTGCAAGCACATACCATAACAGCCGTATTTAATTGAATCGGGAATTTGCAAAGGGGACCAAGTCCACTTATTGAGCAAATTCAGGTTACACGAGATTTCGACTCTCCAAAGTATTCTCTTGGTTTTCAGCAGCAAAAGGACTCCAGTCCTATACAAGAAATACGTTAAACGGTCTAGTTCATGAATGTACCAATATCGCATTATTTAGTTTATTACTTACATGATTGCAGTTGAATAATAATTTTCAATGTGGCTTAGTAGTTTTTTCACTAGCATATATTAAGGTTCCAATAATCTACACCAAATACATTATGCTTTCTCTGATAGTGTAAAACATAACACTGCTATATGGGTAAAAGGTACTGAGTGGTGTTGTGTTTGCAAAACATGTTTCTATGTATCATATTATTAGTTTTTCACTAATATACACTCAAGGCATTATCTTTTATGTGCTATTGTTAGAAAAAACACTACTTATTTTTTAAAAGGTACCATTTGCAATTACATAATTAATTTCTAAAAGATAAAATATAAATGAATGTCTATGTCAGTTATGTTTCATATTATTCCACACACACTGTACTTTCAAGTTATCTATTATTGATGACCAGTTTCACACCCAGATCCACTATAGTAAGATTTTTGTTGTTTCCTAGCAATCTACTCACTTGGACTTGGTCCCTTGTGCAAATTCCTGATTTAATTGGACGGTAGGCGTTCTACAGTAATATGATCCAGTTCCCGCGCACTACGCACTGTAAGTCTTGTGACCTCTGGTACAGTAACGGTGTGTTTTCCCGGCGTATAGTCATATAAGTAGTTTACCTTCTTATATATTTGACGACTGTTCCACCAAAATACTGATATCTGATTTTTCAACAACCTGTCCAACATGACCAACTGTCATTTTTTGATGTCATAAGCGATAAAATATTTTCATCATGCATTTTACAAGCACTGGTAGTTATTTTAATCTGTTTTTACTTATCAGCAAATATATTTGTTTCCGATAGCAGCATGAGTAATAAACACAGTTTATAGAATCGACGCTACACACAAGATAACGTCCTGTGCCACAATATCATAGTGTTTCATCATTATTGTTCACATGACGGTATTTAAAAGTGAACATTTTACTACGAACTACTTTAATCATTTTATCGAAGTGCAGAAACCTAAGTCAACACAAATACCACTCGTTCAAGGACGTTCACGTGGCAAATACGTATAATTTCATATTCGTACGACAAAGTGTTAGTTTTTTTACGTTACTTGTGACTAAGTTTTACGCTTATAAGCAATTTTATAGCTCTTAAATTTTTGCCATAGCGGTGTGTAAAAGTGAACATTTTGAAGTTAAGGGGAACGTAGAAACAACAATAACCCACTTGCTTACACAAACGAAATAATTTTCAATGAAACTATATATAATGGGCCATTTGCTAAGCAACATATGAACACGCAATTAAATCCCTTTGTATTAAAAAAAAAAGATCTGCAAATAGTAAAAAATATATTAATTAATGCAAATTTTTTAAGAATACAAAATTACTTCATTGTGTGTTTTATACATTTTTTAGCGCGTTGCCCATAATATCTGATTTCAGTGTAAACTATTTTATTCGAGTAAGTTAGCTGGTTTTATAATTGTTTCTTCGTTCCCGTAGCTTGCATATTTTGACTTAAACATTCCGCTTCGGGAATACTAGAGGTACAACTTTCATAAGGGGAAGATATAGTCACAAGTAACTTCTAAAAACCCAACACCGTGTCTTGCAAATATAACACTAAGCATTTTGCCACGTGAACACACATAAGAGTGTATTCTATATAATTCAGCGATAAAAGCATCAGTTCAGAATTGTAGGTTTCTCGAAGCCAATTTGCAGCAATAGACAGAAAAACATCAATTCTAGACAATAGTTGTTGCCAACTTTCTGAGCAAGTTTTTTTTTCTTTCGAGTAAGGTATATCTAAAGAACGGTCTCTGACACCAACATCTCGTACATTTAATTGCGGCGCAAGAGATCACGTTAAAAAAATAAATAAATAAATATATCATTCTGAGTAAATGTTCGCTCATAAAGTTAGCAAATATTATTGTCAAGGATTGTTGTTTTGTAGTTTTTCTATATTGACTTGCAATAAATGTACATCCCAATTGAAGACTCCAGCGCTTATTTATATATCACGCCCTCTTAAGGGCGCGGTTTACCACAATTTTCATCACCATTTTTTATTTTTTTTTTTTACCAGATATATTTTTTTATTATTTTAGACACAAAATGTGACTAAATTTGGCTTTTAAGAAATTTTTATCTCTCATAGTTTTCGCGTAATGGCTTGTTAAAGTCATATTTTGTATGATTCCGTTTCAACGTCTACACTAAAACCAACTCATATACCAAACTAAAAAAAATCACAATGGATAAAGACATTGCAGGCTACAATGTTATACTCATAAAAATAAAGAATAAAAATTATTTGTCTTAAAAAAACATCATTGAAGGTTTTAAATTTTATTTTCAGTTTCAGCTTTTTTTAAAATACAAATAATTTGTGTTCTTTATTTTTTGTGGGCATGGCATCGTAGCCTGCAATGTATTTATCCACTGTGATTTTTTTAGTTTGTTATGTCAGTTGGTTTTAGTGTAGCTGTTAAAACGGGAACATGCAAAATTTGACTTTAACAAGCCATTACGCGAAAACTATGAGAGATTAAAAAATTTCATAAGAGCCAAATTTAGTCACAGTTTGTGTCTAAAATAAGAAAAAAAATAACTGGTACAAATAAAAAAAAATGGCGATGAAAATTGCGGTAGACCGCGCGCTTAAGGTGGCCGCATGGGTGACGTATTTTGCGAGCTCGAGGTCTAGAAGTGCGGAAGCGATAAGGACGACTCAGCACGCGCACCACGTCTCACCCTAGACTCAAGGCCAGGGAGGTCCAGTGTTCGAAATTCAAAAGGACAATGAACTGAGAATACACTAAAAATAAATATGTAGTAAAATAACTTTCTGATATAAAAATAACCTAAATGTTGAGCGCGTGGAGAGTAGTTAGTATGAAAGTTATTTATTGTCGGTGAAATGACATGGTTAAACATTTTGACCATAGCTCCGTCAAGGTTGGCCGCCCTGCTCTATACGCAAGTCACTGAACTAGTGCGCAGTCTTCTCGTCGACAACATACATCTTTGAGACATTCAGCGCGGACTCTATTATTATATGACGTCATATTAAAGTCACAGGTGAGTATAATATATGCCTGCACCTTTAAAATATTTTGCGCCAAGAACTTCATACCTTAAAACACCACACAACACCCATTTTCGGCAGCGTTAAAATAAGCAACAGAGACCCACGGAGGACCTGAAAAATAATATATAAATGTGTGTAACGTTCTTCCTAAGAAGACATGACGTACGCGAGATGAACAGCTTCCTAATATTCTTGTAACAGCAGCAGGAATGCATACAGCTCAGAGGTCTGGGCAGACGGTCTCCTTACGTTCCCTCATGTTTGTTTTTGATTTCTCTCCCCCCCCCCCCCCCGCAAATATCGACTTGTTTGTTGCGACCCGGCGGCTGCCTGGGGCTTGAAATAGCTGAGCATCGACACAGGACCAGCTGCTGGGTGTGAGGAGAGCTGTATGTTTGTAGTTGGGTTGCATACTTTCGAGGGCTTTTGAAATTCATTTTTTATTTCACTTTCAGTTCTTATATTTTTTATATTTTAATATATTGTTGTATGCGTAAGTAAGACCTGTGCTGTTGAGTGTGGTTCTAGAGTATGTCTGGACTGGGCCGTCGTCAGATGTTTACAGCGAGGATGACCTATCAGCACGAAGAAGGTAAACACACGGAAGGTCACTACGCCAACGCACATGTGACGGATGCGACGAGAGCCGAGTATTCACGAACGTTTCCGAGGAGCTGAAATTCTATGGCGCTCTAGATAAACCACAACTAAACTTCAACGAGAATGTATGTTATACCGCAGAAGACGAAATGCTTAATATAAGTTGGGCAGCGCAATGCTAGTAACATGACACCAACCAATAAGATGCATTTTTTTTATCGAACATTTTAATTAGGCATGAAATGTTTTAAGCATGACCAATATTGCAAAACAATATAAAAAGTCAGCCAAATTATCCAGGCTACGTGAAGGCTTACGAAATGTTTTTCCGTTAAGTGAAAATTGAAGTCTATATTTGAGTTAACGTTGCCATAGTGTGACATAATCTCGATGTTCGTGGTGTATCAGATGGTACGACATTGCTGTAGTAATAGCGTAACCCAAATTAACGTGTCCTAGTTTTTACTCGCCCACCATGATTGGTATCTCTGCTACATCATCGACTGTGGCAACGATCCAGTAAAGGCCAAGTGCCTCGAGCTGAGCGACCTTGAAGTTGGAGCGGACATTTATCTGAAGCGCCTTCGCTTTCTCTCGGCAGGCGCTCAGTTTGTCGCCAAGCCTCGCTCAATTCGCCGCGCTAATAGTGATCTCTTCTAGCCTCGCAACAGGCGACGTGATTAGTTGTGCCGTATTACCTCGTCCAGTCGTCCAATCTACAGGTTGGTGCTAATTTGTCGTTAGTTGGTAGAGTTCATGAACCTCTCCAATCCGTCCTTAAAATTGTTTACTTTTTCCGCATACACACAAGCTCTTCGTGTATGTACATTTTTATAACATATATAACCTCTGCATGTATGTATATAGTACTACATACAAAGTGCTTTATACGTGTGATATTAATTAATACTCAGTTTATTTTTATCCAAATCATAGTACATACAATGAATTGAAACACTTCGTGAATGACTACACAAATATATCAAATACGTAAGCTCTTAATGTATAAACTGTCATACGAGTACTCCAGTTATGGTGATAATTAAATAAGTACAAATTGTTAGTAATTTAAAATTCTTATTAAAATGTTTAAATCATTTTATTTTTTAACTACGATTATGTAGAACAAGCTGAATAATAGTAATTTTTTGTATTCGTAAATATTTCACAACATCGCGTTACTGGCGTGTAACAACCATGCTTTCATAACTTCTGTAGGAAACATGTTATGTCCGGTAATAAAGCATAGCTTTTACCATGAAAAACTAATGATAAAATATGGACATCTATATTAGGAAAACGGCAAGGAAGACGCTTAACGACTCATGGACCCCCCTGTTTTTTTTCTTTACAATTCGTGCTTGCATTGTTGACGTACACAATAGGCAACTTTGTCGACTAGATAAATCATGTTTTAAAGTTGTACTTTGTAACAAACACATGCAGCCATACAAATGTTTTCTTGTACTTAAGTTTAAGAACGCCCGGAACATGTATTTATTGTAAACACATTACATCAAGTACAAAAGGTGTTTGGACGAAAATAAAGAAATATAAGGATTGGTCTCCTGTAACTGAAGATTTTTCGTACATTAAGACGAAACATTTTGCCAAAACGACGTAGTTTTGCTACTTGCAGCGTCGTTAACCTGCACCTTATGTTTAGACTGAACGTTTTAAATGGGCTTGTCCGAGCAAACAGTTTTAAAAATGGAAACATAAGTAATATTAATTTTTACGATTTGTTGTTGATAATAATATTAATCTAAGTCTGCCTGTGATTTCGTTTACCTACGTATTCGCTGCTATGGGGTAGGCTTAAATTTATTCAAATATTTAACTGTCAGCTGGTGCTTATACATTTTAAAGATATCGGTTTAAAATAAAGATCATTTCGTTATATATAAAAATTGATACATTTAGTTTACAGATAATTTAAATTCTAAGAATCATGCTTTCAAAAGTGCGTATAGGTGACTGAATATTGCTATAAATGGGTATATCTAATGGCAGCTAAATGGTAGGTACAAGTGTTAGGCACAATGATTTGTGTCTCGTACCCACCAAATTGAAGTATTTTACACGTGAAATTACCCTAAATTTATCGTACGTAAGGTACTAGTATATAAGTTACCTTGGCTTGCAGTAGTGCCTGTCTGTTTTTTGAATAATTCTTGCTTAGAGGTTACGCAAATGGGTTCAAAGTTCTGGACAGACGCCACAGATAAGTTTTGCTGCATGTGGCAGACCCAATGCAATATTACAACAGAACAATAAACAAGTCTCGATAAATACAAGCGCAGTGTAAACAAATGTATCGAACCCACGTGGCTTTGTTTACATTCCTGTAACCCCCCCCCCTTCCCGAGAGCTGGTGAAACAACAGTGAAAAACTTCTATATGTTGCTTCTGTTAGCGTTATGCATTAGTTCTGAGATATTATTCCACACACACGCAAACTAAACCAATTAAAACTTTTGTCAGTGTCATAGTTAAGTTTGTCACACATGTCAGATGTTTGTTTTCTGCATTTTTCATCAGTGTCTGCCTGTGCCTAATACGTTGCATCATCCTGGGTTATTTGCAAGATACCAGTATTAACTCTCCTTGTCTATTCATTTCGACACTTGTATTTTTGTTTCGCGCATTCAAGGTTATTGGCTACTCAGTTACGTTGACAAATGATCTTAGCTTCTTTATTAACGTGCCTATGATTATATTGATTCTTAAGATTCTCTTCCATAAATAAACGTTCTGCGACATAAATAATATTTCATTCAAATATATTAACGGTTGTAAATATCATTGTTTCGACATATGCCTTTGTTTAAAGGCTGCTTTTTCTTGGTTTTTAGGTATAAATTATGTCGTTATATCCTTGATATAACGTTTTGAAGTACGTTTAAATAAAAAACGTGCTAGTTTCTTTTACGTCAAAGTTTACTAAGTATTTCGTAAGCTTGCTAATAGCATGAACTCATTGTTACTTATAAAGTTACTTTAATGACTTTCATTGGTGTATGCTTGATGTATGTACAATTCCGTTAAACTAATCATTCTATAATTGTGGCGTGGGTATATGTCGTTCGGGATAACGTGAGCACTAAAAATCAAACATTTCAAAAATATCACTAGTCGTTACTGCATATAATTAAAAATTAACTATAGTTGCATTATTGCTTGTGCGGTTGGCAAAGAAATTACGCAACATAGTTCCATGTATTTTCATATTTAAATACAGCCATACTGAAACGAAATCAACCGAAATCGACGTAACTGTATTATATGTAAGTAATAAACATTTATTGCTATCAAACTGCATATTCTTACAGACTGCACAATATATCTCACACGCGCAAACATCAAGTGACGTGTCCAGCGAGGTTAGACATTTCCTGTCGTTAGCCGTTACGTGCGGAAATATACGAATTAGCATAATATAGAACTCTGGCAGGGTTTTGTTAGTGCTCACTTTACTACGAACCGCCTACATACGGTAAGAAGGTCAAATTAATGTAAACAATAGGGCACGTGCGATAAACATACTCCTACACACACCGTCGTGACGTCACAGAGCCAAGCGGTTAGGTGCATGCGTCTATTGTGGAATAATTTCAGAACTCATTGCACTTATAAAATATTAATTAACACGTTATCATTAGTGCTGCTGCGTTTAACTTATCATCGGTGCTAAACTTAAAATAGGTAAATGAATAAATAAAAAATAAAGAAAGAAATTGTAAACTGGCGGCCTAGATTCGTACCGCAATATTGTTGCAGTTGTTGATGAGCCAAACAAGCTATACTTCATCTATATCACAGTTTCAAAGTTCTCCAGAGCATGGTCTGAATATACGGTGTTCTGTCGTAACAGTAGAACAAAGAACAAATATATGAAATATATGACATGTTCATAAAATTAAAGAATAAATATTATTTGTATTTTTAAAATATGCTGAAACTAAAAAAAAAAAAAAAAAAAAAAAAAAAAAAAAAAAAAAAAAAAAAAAAAAAAAAAAAAAAAAAAAAAAAAAAAAAAAAAAAAAAAAAAAAAAAATCAATAATTTTTTTTTAAGTACAAAGAATTTTTATTTTTAATAATTTAATGAGCATGCCATTGTAGCCTGCAATATCTTTATCCGCTGTGATTTATTTTTTGAGTTTGGTATATCAGTCGGTTTTAGTGTAGTCGTTAAAACGGAAACATGCAAAATATGACATTAACAAGCCATTACGCAAAAACTATGAGAGATAAAAACATTTCATTAGAGCCAAATTTAATCACATTTTGTGTCTAAAATAAGAAAAAAAATCTGGTACAAATAAAAAAATTAAAAAATAGTGATAAAATTGCAGTATATCGCGCCCTTAACATGACAGATATGTAGACAACGTGCAGTCCACGTGTAGACCTCAGTGAGTGTGCATATGTGCTTGCAGTGGGCAGAGTCTAGTAGAGACGTACACGATGCTGCTCGCAGTGGTGTTGGCTTTGTGCATCCTACTAGCTCTCTGGTTGAGAAGCAGAAGACCCAGCAAGTTCCCGCCTGGTAACTATTTATTTCATTACTTTAGTTATTGTTTATACCTAACATGTTTAGCGACGGGCTGGTTTACAATTGTAACTGTCAAAGTACTCACAAAAATTACAACAAACAATAACCTTAGGCCTGATGTGATAATTCATTTATATTGCATAGTTGCCTTAAATATAAATCTAATATGCCTATGTGCTATAGGCATTATACTTAACTAAAAATATTAACAAAATATACAAAAGGTTCAGGAACAAAATCCTAGAATAGTGGGGTCGATAGTCAAACACTTTGTATATTTATTCAACGAAAATAATAGTCTAACCTCTATAGATAAGTATGGAGGTTTGCCGCGGGAAATGTTGACAGTTTGCTAGTCTTCAACATCATGTATTCATTTCCGACGGTATTATTTTCGTTACTAGTGAGTTCCTAGTTGGCTGGGCCAATGGTATGGTGGACGACGATCGTAATTCTGCTTTTCGTCAGGAAACAGATAAATCGCGCCAGATAGCAGAAGTTCATTAATTCAAGTAGCAGGATTTTGCACTGATTTTAAGAATACACTTGCTGACAGAAATAATTGTCACTTATTTCACAATCTCTTCCCTCATGTAGCTCGCTGCTGACAGTGACAAGGTGCAGAGGCGGATAGGCAGTCACAATGATTGAAGGGCTTGGTGGAAAAAGTGTATATCTCACATTCGAAAAATTCTGAGAGAGAGAAGAAAAAAAAACAGTGAAAGTTTTTTTGACATACGATGATTAATGATATACAGTCATGTGTTACTAATATACTTTAAGTTTTGAGAAGTTTCAAGAAGGCTTTGAGTATTTTCATTATAAATAAATTTCTATTATTTTTCCCCTCTGAGTAATTAATGTGAGATAGAACCTTCTTCCACCAAGCCCTTCAATTAGCCTACTGGCTGCCGTCTGATGTGGCACAGTGCCTGGATTAATCTGACTGCTGTAGCCTACTGGCAGTTTTACGTACATCGCCAACTAATCAAAACCATAGCATACATGCCCGAGTACATTGTGACTGCTGGAAGAGGGTTACATTTGGAAATCATAATACTGGTGTTTTGATGTAATTCGCTCCAGTTGTGATTATTTAAGCAGAAAGTATATTTATGATCATTTGTACCTCAACATAACAAGATGTGATTAGAATTTATGTATTTTGCATGTTTTGGAAGTAAAGTATTCGTTGTCTCCGGTAGGATTTTATTTAAAGTAGTCGTATTTTAGAGAAGTGTGAGTTGAGGTTTGTTAAATTGTTTAATTTTGTTAGTCGCCGAAAGCTGAACATTACTGTAGTTCAAGAATAACATAAAATTAGTAGCTCGTAATAAACGAGAGTAATGAGATTAATTTAATCTGAAAAGGCTACTGACTTCTCCAATTAGCTGATCACACTGAAATTACACAAAACATCTAACTTAAAAATAGAAAATGACTCAAACAGACGAAAACAGTACGGCCATGTCCAAAATAAACTCATTTATTGTATTTTTGGTTACGTTTTTAATTTTATTTTTTTACGATTATTAAATGTAACTATCCAGATTATATAGAATGCTAATGATAATTTTTAGTTCATTTGTCTTAAACATTGCCACAAAACATACGAAATAATGCTTACCTATACTGAACTCTTAGTACGGCACAAATGTGAGGGAAATTGCATGAGCAGGTTTTAAAGGCCCAAAGGTTGGCAGGTCTCACTGCACTGCAACTAGGCTCTTGCCGACATGACAGTACCATGTATTTAGTGTTGGCTTCCTGCTTGGTTCTTCCTGTGCCTTATGATGTGGTAGTTACTTCAGTATCTTCTCGGATTTCTGCTGTAAAACCTGGCCATACCTTTTTAGGGCTTTACCCGAGGGTCACTGTAAAGGTTCATTGGAAAATATGTGTGTGTACATATATATATATATATATATATATATATATATATATATATATATATATATATATATTGCAGGCTTAGGTGCGTTTTACCATCTTCCTGCTTCAGTCCAAGTACTTTGACGAAATGTTTATACGTCTACATACTCTTCCTTGGTTCCTATTTTACTAATATCGCGTTATCTTGTAGCTGTTGAAATTCTCGGAAGAGTCCAATGTATTTATGTAAAATATTTTTAGTATTTCTCACTTTGCCTTAACAAGGTATGGGACTTTTCAATTTCTTAGCAGTCAATAAGTTAGTAATCCACCCAGGGCGCTGGCTCCCCTTGGTATATTGCTTGACATGACGTGGAAACATGAAAGGTATGTTGTTACAGGTCCACCATGCTTGCCACTAATTGGCACATTGTTGTCTACACCTCGCCAGTATGTGCACCTCGCCATGGAGGAGTGGAGGAAGCAGTACGGTCCTATCATTGGCCTCATGATGGGCTCACAGCCATTCGTCATGGTGTGTGGTCCCGCCGCTGTCAGAGAAGTGCTGCGTCGTGACGAGTTCCAAGGTCGACCTGACGGCTTCCTCTTCCGAGAGAGGTCCTTCAATAAGCGCCTTGGTGAGCTCTCTCTAACATCATTGTCCTTACTTCTTACCTATAGTCTATTCCACGCTGTGACGGACTGTGGGTTGTTGCAAAGAAGGACTGCAGGCATTTAAAACTGTACACTTCCTAATGCAAGCGCCATAAACCAATGACCGCAAGTGATTGATAATTGGTTATAGAAATTTTTGTTAGGTCTCAGTAATAGGTAGCACCTGCAGACTAGTATGTCAGTGGTTGTAACATAAAACATCGCAGAACTATATACAGTTTTCAACAACTGTATCGATACCTTGCACAACTCAACTGCCGCAACTAATTCCACGAACAAGTTGAATTATTGACAGCATTTAAATATCATTTAAAAAACTGTATAAAATATTCTATTCTAATGTAACCCTGTATATACTTACCGTATGAGCTAGTAAAGGTATTTTGGGCATACAAAAACACCTGCGATTCACATGGTATTGCACAGTGGGCCACTTAAAACTGTGCCAGTGTAACTGTCAGGAAAGTAGACTGGTACAGGAAATATACTGTAAGTTACTGTGTCCATACCTTAAATTTGAAGCCATGGTGATATAGCTACAAGATAGTGTCTCCCGTTGTACTCACTGGGTTTAGGTACATCAGCGCGAGACAGAGAACATTTCCGGGTAATATCTCAGAAATAGATGTTGCATTGTGTTGCAGGTGTCATCTTCAGTGACGGGCCATTCTGGGTGGAGCAGCGAAGGTTCACGCTGCACCATCTACGAGATCTGGGCTTCTCCAAGTCCATCATGGCGACTGTCATGCACGAAGAGTTCCAGGAGTTGTCCAAGGAGATGAAGGAGCAGGGCGTGGTGCAGGTCAGAATGTTGTCAATACGAGCCAGTCAGACACTAGTCACTTTGGTTAGGTTAGCAGCGTAGGTTCACGCTACACCATCTATGAGGTCTGGGCTTCTCCAAGTCCATCATGGCGACTGTCATGCACGAAGAGTTTCAGGAGTTGTCCAAGGAGATGAAGGAGCAGGGCGTGGTGCAGGTCAGAATGTTGTCAATACGAGCCAGTCAGACAATTGTCACTTTGGTTAGGTTAGCAGCGCAGGTTCACGCTGCACCATCTATGAGGTCTGGGCTTCTCCAAGTCCATCATGGCGACTGTCATGCACGAAGAGTTCCAGGAGTTGTCCAAGGAGATGAAGGAGCAGGGCGTGGTGCAGGTCAGAATGTTGTCAATACGAGCCAGTCAGACAATTGTCACTTTGGTTAGGTTAGCAGCGCAGGTTCACGCTACACCATCTACGAGATCTGGGCTTCTCCAAGTCCATCATGGCGACTGTCATGCACGAAGAGTTCCAGGAGTTGTCCAAGGAGATGAAGGATCAGGGCGTGGTGCAGGTCAGAATGATGTCAATACGAGCCAGTCAGACACTAGTCACTTTGGTTAGGTTAGCAGCATAGGTTCACACCACACAGGTCGCGAAATTTGGTGCTTAGCTTTGGAGCCTGTAATATTTCTCTAGATATACGGCACCTTAACTTATGAAAGTAGAGAAATGTACAGCCAAAGTTTATCGGTGTATGACAATATTAGTAGATGCACGTGCGGGCGGGAAGATACAAATAAACTGAAGAGGCAAACAAAGTAGGAACATTAAAAGTATGCTACAATTGTGAACGTGCTGCAGGTATTATGTCTGTAATACCAGCAAATCCTTGTCCCTTCCACACTGCAATCATATTACAAAAAATACGGTAGTGATCTACAGCTTTATCTCCTGTTCTCGATCTTCCTTGTTATTTATTGTGGCTTTAATATAATTTCACTTTCTTCATTACACTTTATACTTTGCAAGCAGCACTGTTATACAACGGAAGTGAGTGCTTAACACGTAATGCGTTTCGCTTGTCGTAAATCTGATTCGTGAAAATTTGTACACCCTAGGTTTATGGTTGATTTAAATAAATGTAGCTGCAAAACTGTCCTGTTGTTGGCTGGTAGCAAAAATAACTTTAGAACTAACACACATGTAAGAAAAGTATGTAATTTTGGCAAAACTTGAACTCGAGCTTTAATTTGTGAGCGAACAGGTTCGCTCAGATTTTTGATGGTAAGTAAACCTACCTCCTTGTCAACTAGGCAGAAAAAGTAGCTACATCCACATTTCGAGTCGAAGAAAGGTTGAGGGGGGGGGGGTCTGAAGGCCCTCCCCCGGGAAAAAAATTTAGTTTTTAATGCGCAAAATTTTGTTATTTAAGGCATTTTCTAACAGAAAAATTTCATACACCACACACTTTAAAATTTTGTAATATTTTATAGATAAACTGTACATGAAAGATCAAACAAAAAAAAGGGGGGTTCCACCATGGCCCCCTTAAATCCGCCCCTGCTTGTCAACCAGTGACACTGCTACGGCTATTCGACATTATCACCTTAACCGGAATGTTACTGTATGAATAATGGTAATCGTGTATTTTTCTTCTCTATGATTTTTATACTATTCGAGTAAGTTGCAGAATAAAATGGCGATATAATGTAATATTGTGCAGGTGTCGGGACTATTCACGTTGCCAGTGGTGAACGTGTTGTGGGCAGTGGTTGCCGGCAACCGCTTCCAGCATGGAGATGCTCGACTCCAGCAAGTACTGGAGAGACTCCAGAGTGCCTTCAGGGCCAGCGAGCCAGGTGGCAACATCTACACTATACTGCCACCACTTCGCCACTTCGCACCGGAGAATTCCCCTTACAAGCTTTCCAAACACTCGATCGATGAGATACAACAACTGTTAAAGGTCTGTATTCCCTCCCCATCCCCCACGACACTTAGTCTCCAGCTAGTTATACATCAGTAGTATGTTTATGCTCCTTCTATAGAAAGAGTTAAGAGTTAGTATGTTGTACTGTGGTGGCCCGGCCAACAATTTTTTCCACTTTATCCTCAAAATTACTCCTGTAAACTTCCAAAGTTTTCAAAAATTACTAAAAAAAATCTCTTTTTTTACCTAAAAAAATCCCTTTATTCTTTCCTCTGCACAAAAATCGTATGTGGTGCATTTGAATTCTCAATGCGGGCAGTTGAACTATTTTTCAGACTTAACTGATTATGAGGTGGTCCACTTAGCATTAAAATTAAAACAAATTGCCATTACATATATTAAAAACTAATTTTTTGCATGGAACATTTTGAAATTGATGTTCAGCTTTTTTTTTTTTTTAGATATGTACTAGTAATGTGTTTTTAGCTTAAGTCCGTTTTTTCCACACACATAAAACTATGCCGGCATTATTTTTTTAATTAATACAGATTACTTATTTTGACAATTTAAAAATTTTTAACATTCTACTTAAATGCATATACTAATAATGTTTATAACTTTGGCATCTCTCATACCCTTACCAATGTAAAATCAGTCGATATAATAATTTACTTGAATTAAAATATAATTCAATCAAAAATAGGTTATCTAATATTTAGCTCATAATCTTGCACTTGAATAGTATTTTAATTTTAAAGATTATTTATTAAATCATGTTTGTTTACAAATTAAACATTTTAGTTAAATGCAAACAATTAATCCCATATGTTCCACTACTAACTTAGATATACCCGATCGATTGGCGATAAATTCAATGATGTTTTGTCAATTTAATGAAGAATTTTAATTTAAACACTTACTAGAGGCAATATGTCCATTCTACCACCCCCGACAAGTACACCACTTTAAAACATAGCAGACAGCACTTGAACAATATCACTAGCATGTAGGTACTGTGCCGTTTAATGGCACATGCTCGTTTGTTTTTATTTGTTTTGTCTAGTTCGTCTATTCGTAGTGGTAACTAGATAAAATTTTTATTTTGGCAAAGTTACTCCACCCCAGCACTGGTTATTTCTTTAATCTTCGGTAAACTTGCAACAATAGTAAACTGCTTATTATTTTATAAAGAAAATTTCAGGTAATTATTTATGTGCAGTTAAGGCAGTGTGGTATACTTATGAAACAGTTCTTGTGTGATACTTCTGACCAACTCTAATCATGATCTGATCATGTTTTGTTTTCAAGTAAATTAAAACAAATTTTTTATTGCTAAATACCATGTTTTGACTATTAAAACATGTGTGTGTTTTAAAATATTTTGTTAAGGATATATTGTTCGATACTATCGAAATACTATTTTGGTAACATCAAGTAGCTACGACTGTATGCCGGCCTATAACCTCTAGGCATTCCTTTGTCTCGACCTTGTTGTCTCTTACACATCATGGCGTGAACATCAACCATACACTTAGTGTTCTTTATCCGTTTATAATGTCGTAATCCGACAAGTTTTCCGCCTAGGTGGTCCCCGCCACGCGGTTTCTACTCTTTGCTATGTAGAAGGAAGCCTATCCAAAATTTGAGGGATTTGGTTTGTCTACATCTTCCGATGTAGCAGTAATTTTGTTTCTACTCGTCCTTTTGCTGTACCGTCATCGGTAGCCATGGGCGAGATGGAGAAGTAACATCTTTCGGCGGTGGCAAGAGTGTCCCCATGAAGGACAGCCAGGAAAGTCCAGCCAATATATTTATTTTCCTTCTCTCGTCCTAACTACTTGATGTGCACACAGCACTAATTATTCTATTTGAGACTTTATTTAATATTCGATCACAACCTCTGCAAAATTAATTGAACAACAAAAAATGAAAATTTGTTAAAATAGGTAATATTAAAATGTAAATTAATTATTTAATTTTTGTGTTGGGGATCCCCTTGTTTAACTTAATTATGATATTATTAAGCCATACATGCTTTTCTTGATTTGTTAATGTACCATATTGGTTAATTTACATACACCAAATACTCATTGTGCAATGAATTTATTGTTATCTAATCTACTGATCAAGGTATTAAAAAAAAAAGGATTTTTTTTTTTAATTATTACAATTTTATCTACTAGACCTAACTCATTTCATAAAGTTTAATATACAGAGTCTCTCATGCTCCAAATTTAAAATTAAATTAATTTTTTGTATGGTATATTAAATTAATTATCTTTAATGTGAAGTGTTGGGGAAAGAAGGCTCGGCCCTTTCTCTGACCTATAATAAGGAGCACCGATCAACAACTTGTGTCCACGTTAGTACTGTTTTCCCCTTTCTTTGCTTGGCTGGCCTAGGAGCTGTCTTGATCGGTTTACCCTATTGGTTTACCATTCCTGGACCACCTAGGTTGGTTGGTAAAGTTTGGGGAAGTTCCACCCAGCCAGTACAAAATGGTAGCAGATGCTCGTGGTTGTTGATTTGTGTTTCCTTTTGTGCATGCTATTGCATGTTGCTTCCCTATTTGCTTTGGGAAGTTGGTACATGGTGTCTTTCACTCAGCGCCACACTTTCGGTTTGCGCTATGGTTAATTTAGGGTTTTGTTATTGTGTGTGTGTTTTTGTGTTTTCTTGTGGGCACACAATTTTTCTCGGTGTCTGTCTTTTGTTACCTAACCATGGCAACTATAATACCTGAATTTCTGCGAAAAGATGAGTGCTAATATGAGTGTACCATCAGAGGTACACAGGCACCTGAAAATACTGCTACTACTTACAGAAACACCTTGCGTGCAGCTTTATTGATTGAGAAGCCCATTGATTTAACTTATTTAGAGTCTATTGCTATTGAAGAGGAATACAAAAACTGTGTTTCTAAGGTCATCATTTTAAAAGAGATTTTTGATAACCTGGAGGATGATCCTAGTTCTCCTACATACCCCAGACTTAAAAATAGGTTAGCCCACCTTAAGAGGCGTACAGAAAATCTTTTGTGTAAGTTTTCTGAAAAACTTACTGAATCCCAGGTTCAATCCCTGGAAAATATTAAAATTAAAATTCAGGAAATGTTTGAGGCTCTCGGTAATCTCGAGGCTCAGTATTTACCTCCTCATACCTCTACAGGAGAAACTTCCCAGACTTCAATCCTTTCCTACCAACTCTCTAACCTTGAGGTCAGTGCACCAACTGGTACCAACCAACTTTCTCAACCTACACAGTTCAACTTAGGTGGTAACCCTTCCAGAGCCACCACACCTTTCTGTGTACCTGTTTCATTGTCACACCAGGCTGTACCTTTGTTTACTGCACCTTCTCCACACAATAATGTTGTTAGTGGGACTTATCCACACATGTCCACTTCTGTGTTTCCAACTACACCTAACCTTGTTTCACCGGTCTTTGGAAAAATTACTCACCCCCTTGAACGCATGATGCGTGATTTCCCAGCAACTGATGGTTTGCACGTGCCTAAATTCTTAGAATATTTAAAGAATATTGTGAAACTTCAGCAAAGTAAAACTGTGCCAGAAGCACAACTTCTAGAGTTAATATACCCATTTTCTCAAGGTCCTCACAGTGAAAGAACCAAATGAGCCATTTCACAACAATTTTCTTTTGATGCATACCATGCAGATATTCTACATTTTTTATTCCTGATAGACTTCTTACACAACTGCAACTCAAAATGTTCAACCGTCTTCAGGAACCTAATGAGTCACTGTCGGTCTTTGCAAGTAGCATTAGAGAGGCTGCTATTGTTTTGCGGTTGACGTTACCTGAAAGTGAAATTGGCAACACTATTTTGGAAGGATTAGCACCTCAGGAACGCTCTCGCTTAGTTTTTGTCTCAAAACCCACTTCTTTTGCAGAATTAGACATGGCGTGCATACATTCTCAAAACATTCGGTATGCTGACCAGAAACATGAAAATATATTTCACCAATACAAACCTACCAAAACATTTAAAGATAATAAAAAAAGGATACCTTGTGATCCTAACCTCAGCCATGTGACAGAAAATCCTGCCAAATTGCAAACACCTACCAAACCTCCTCTAACTAGCTTTGAACAAAAATCTACTATCTATTGTAACTATTTCAAGAAACCTGGTCATGTTATTTCAAATTGTTTCAAGTTAAAAGCAAAAAACAAGGACCGCGGGGAAGAAAGGTGAGCGATCTTCCCTGTAATCATGGCAGTCCTGCCAATTCTCAATATAGTGCTCACATATTAAAGTCTGTGAATCTTTGCCATAATTTTCAATATTTTTTTGGTTCTCATAAATTTGGTGACAAAGAAAAAAAATTTGAGCATATGTCAAGTAAATTTTCCAAATGTTAAGGGTATTCAGAAGTTTCCAACCCCTCGTGTTGATGTTATTTTAGGAAGATTAACTATTAATGCGCTTGTTGACTCTGGAGCAGCACGTTCTATTATTTCTGAAAAACTTTTTGAAAATATAAGGGAATTAAAGCTGATAAAGTCTGTTGAACCTTGTGATATTCAGTGTTACACAGCATCCAGAGAAGCCTTACCTATTTCTTGTTGTGTTACATTTAAGATAAAAATTGGACATTTTACATGGAAGCATAAATGTCTTGTTTCCAAGAATCTTGGATTAGAATTTATATTAGGTGCTGACTTTATGAAATCCACCGG
>PNEQ01002078.1:62806-87539 GCA_003012365.1 Medauroidea extradentata | reverse complement strand
TCGGCAGGATATGTCGTCGGCTTCCTACAACCAGCTGTCAAAATTTGGTCAAAAGCCTTATTTATTCCAGCAGCATCCTAAATGTACCGTCACTTAGTCATGGCAGAAATTCAGAACTGACAGCAATACAGCAACTTGAACGACAAGAAAACATTCACATAGCAAACTGTGGCTTATTCATAGACTATTAGCTGCCATTTTTAGGAGCGAGTCCTGATGGTTTGATAGAAGATGACGGACTGGTGGAAATAAAGTGTCCAATTACTGCTTTTGGAGTGGATCCCGATGAAGCAGTTTTCGAAGGCAAAATTAAATATCTGACATGTAACAAGCAGAAAACTGAGGTAACTGGTATCAACAAAACACATGCCTACTTTTGTCAAATGCAAGGCCAACTGCACATTTCAAAAAGAAAATACTGTCTTTTTGCTGTATGGACATCTGAGAATAAGAACATTAAAGTTATAAGAGTAGAAAAGGATGACAATTTTTGGAAGCCATGGAGCCCAATTTAATAACATTTTTTTCGAGTGTGTGCTTCCGGAGTAGGTAGATACGCGCCACACCAGAAGTTTAAAAATACGAGGGCCAGACAGTGTAGTAATTTCAGAAGAGAAGAAATCTGAGGCCATGAAAAATAATCAGCAAACAAGCCCAAAAGAGTGAGTATTACCTATAATTACGTCATCGATGTCATGTACAGTGCTTAACACATTATCTATGTCAATCGTAACACTGTGATTTTTCTTTAATCACATAAGTCACGACTGCACAGGTGTGTGTATGTTTAAATATATGTAGTACATTATTAAGTGTTTTGTGTATAAATTGTGTGTAGAACGTATATTAGTAGAAATACGTGTCAGTTTTCAATTACTTTATTGAGATAAATATTATGAATATTCTTTTGTGTATTGTGTGTACAACTAAGCACATGTAATAGAGAAATATGTAAATCCCACAACAAAAGGTTGCATTCTATATATTTCAATTTTTCATTGAGAGGAACGAAATTAACAGTGCACCATTCTGTGGGACACAGCATGACGCTTAATTCACATAATTTGCCCATGTTTAACATGTTCTGTTTGCTTTTTATAAAGGTACACATTCAGGGAAAGTGTTGCTGTATGCCACAGTTGTAATCAAAATAAAATAATTTCCACTATTATTTTTGGATCATCGTGCAAGTCATAAAAAACCTTTGTGTGTGTGTGTGTGTGTATGTTACATTCAGCAAAACTTTTCTTTTGCATTGTCATGTCCTTTAGTTAACAAATGAAAATTTTCAGTAATTAGTGTAACCTTTTTTTGTAACCATATATCATTACGTTTCCAAGTAATTTTGAAAACGAGTACAGTATTGAATCCCAACTGAGTTCGATACCCGTTTACATGCTATCTCTTTGGAATCGTTCGAATCGCTGGATGAATGTGTGAAAGTGGTAAAGTTAATTAAACTTAAATAAACATTGTGTTTGTTAATTTTTAATTCTACTCTATGAATAATTCGCAAAAGTAAATGTAATGAATACAAAAAAAATACTGTGATTTATATTAATACTAAACGTCTTTAACATTTTATAACAAAAATCCGTAGCCGAAAAATACAAAATGTGGAGCGTATTTTTTTTTTTCGATTAGTTTTCAATGTGATTCACGTTCCCATGGCACTTTACGCCACACACGATGTAATACGGTCCCAATTTTTGTTGTAACGACCTTGATATTCTAATTTATTTGAATCCCGTTTCTGTGAGAATTCTTAAAACGGTGTTTTGAACTATATTTGAAAATGACATGGAAACGTAGTAAATGGCATTTTTTGTAAATGCGTGCCCACACGCTGCCACGCCAAAAGCCCAAGCCAGATATCAGTCGACACTCAGTTGGTGAGAAGCGCTGTACTTGCCGCCTAGACCACGGCAAGCTTGTTTCAACGACACCCTTACCCTCGAGACTACCAGCGCACACTGAAGGAGGGGAAGTGACAAGACAGACGGCTCGCTCCCCCACCACTGCTACTTCCTCTAGGCACGTCACTAGGATAGGCCGCGCCCCCGACCTCACTGTCGCTCTCGGACTGCTCGAACACGTGGCATGGAGAGCTCTCCTCGCAGAGACCAAGCGTCCCAAAGACCCTTAACACAAAATTATGGTTGCTGAGTGGTGTACAGAACTTCGGCAAATAGAAGATTATTCCAAATCTGTTAAGTGTGAAAGTGACTGATAAGTGCATATAATACACCTTAATTTTCAATATTGTAACACAGTTGCCTATGAATGTCTCATTGAGGCCAGTTATCAGTGATCAGACTGTATGCCAGTTAAAATATTTGGGCATTCAGATGCATGATTCACATGCTGTGTAGCTCTCAGCACTTTCGCACTTCTAGCTGCCTTGAATGTGTACAATATGTCCACTCAGACATCCATCTTAAGAAAATATCCAGTGTTTCCAAAAGCCAATTCCCCTTCTCCTTATGATCCAACTGAACAACAATATTGAGATTACTCATGGATGTGAAAACAACAGAATGTTTATCTCCAAGAACATCTCAACCATATTTGCTTTGACACGTAATGCTTTCACGTCAACTGATGATTGCCATGAAATGTGTGCATTGGATATAACGGTTAGCAGTAAGAAACTACAAACATTAACTAAAAGTCAGTAAATCCTTTCCAGTCTCAGTAAATAAAATAATACAAATAAGTTATTACATACATGTTTTTCGTTTGCAAGAGCAAATAACGTGAATAATACACAGTATTCTCATGAAAGAATAATTTTTAAAATTTTCAAACTAATTGCCTGTAAGCTATAAAGACCTTGAGTTTAGTCAATCTTAAATACTGACTTTACCATAAAATATTGTTTTTGTCTCTATCACAGTATATACTTTGTACAGCATGCCTTCATGTAAAGTGCACACAGTGATTTTTGCAACAAGTTCGAGATATTTTATTTGTAAAACTGTATTAAGATTTTGATTATTTGTTACAGTAATGTGTGATGATTGTGATATATTTGAATAATAGTTTAAATTAAATAGCTCCTTGAACAGCATCAAAATTCTAATTATTTTCCTTTTTTTTCTTTCTTTTACACCGGCCCGGCTTCCTAGCATTTCTTTTGCTTCTTTTACAAAGTAATGTACTCAACATTTTTTTTGTGTGCTTTAATGAGATAGTCTCCTCCTTTATAAAGAAGTTGCTAAATCTTTTCATCACCCTGACCAGAGTAAGATACCATGTGGTTTATACAGAAACCAAGATGGGCCGGAAGAAAGGGAAAAGAAACATAAATGTGTGCTGAGCTGTCACACCATTTACATTTTCTTCAACATACTTTATTACTAACAGCTTGGCTTTCAGCATTCATCATTATACATACTATACTGCTCATGTACGAGTAGATGTGAAGTAGTTAGAACAAATAGAGGCAAGGATCAGCTAAAGAAAAAAGGAAAACATTATCACTAATGGATAAAGTGTGCCTGGGAGGGAAGGAAAGATAACTAAAAAAAGTGCTGAAAGTGAAAAAGAAAAGAGAGGTGTAATGATGTACAGTAGCCAAAGATAACAGACTGTTTCACTACATTCCCCACTAAACAGCTCTAGGCATGTTACAAAAACCATTCCACCTCCCTTAATATTTTTCAGTGTATTTATGTGCAACCAAAGATTTTTCCTTTATTTTGGGAAAATTTGATGCACTGTACACAAATTAATATAGTAAATTTGTAAATTATAACAAAACTTATTTGGAATTATTTTAACTGAACAATGTGAAGTAACAACTTTCTAGCCATCAAATCTAAGCTGTAAAAAATTTTTAAAATGTACAATATTACAAAAAATTTTTCTTGTAGTGTTGCTATGAAACCACAGTACTGTACTTGTAACACAATGTAGTGCATAAATTGTTTTATAATGCTTCTTGATAATTTACAATACCTCCATACATTAAATATTCACTATTTAAAAATACAGATAAGGTTATAAACAAAAAGTGGCCACTTTAAGGGACATTACAAGTGTTCTATTAAAAGTACCAAAGTCTTAAAATGAATAACAAGTTCCTTATTACTATAAGCATAATCTTATTTCTAAATCTTTGATATAATACTTTCAGTAGCTTACAACTAGTGCTGAGATCATCTAATAATATTGGGTAACACAGTAGACAGCATAACTTCTATACAATTGTTCAGGGTTCTCTCAATTCTTCTCCTTTCTGTACAACACTGATTCTACATTTAATTTCACATCAATAATTCTTCATGCAGCTTGTTAATTTTTACACTCATCCCTTCACCATGAGCCTAAGTATAAGGCTCTTAATTATCAGTAGCAAATACACGACATGCAAGAAAGGTAAATGGGTATGTGATGACACATACAGGTTGTCCAGAAACAAACACATCAATAGCATACCACGTGAATCCTGAGCTAAATTGGAGACAAAAATGGAAGTGACAAAATGTCATACGAAATTTTACGAGCACAATGTGGCAACACTGCACGGAGAATGTCCTCTCTTGGGCTCCATGTCCAGTTATTATTTTATATTATGTTACATCAAACACATAATCATGTTTAGACTGCAGGTCAGAGCAGTAGTAGTAAGATAAATAAGACATTTGGGAGTGCAAGAGGAGACTAACTATGGTGCTATGTTACCACATTGCGCAGATAAAAGTCATCGTACAACAATTTACTACTAACATCTTTATTTTCAATTTAATCCAGGATTTGCGTGGTGTGTTCATTAAACATTTTTTTCTGGACATTGTGTATACTCAATGCCGGTCTTATAATTTAAGTGCAGAATTGATACTCCTATAGCCAAACATTTTTAGCCATTCTGTTAAAACTTGCACCACACAATGAAAACTACATTAAATGAAGCAAAGATGACTTAAGACACTGTGATATAACTGTTTGCTGGAAACTGTACTCACACTGACAACAGTACATGATTTTACGACACTTAAATAGAAAATGAATTTATAAAGTACTTTTACTATACATACTTGAGTTTCTGCCCATTGCTTCTGGGCAGTATTTCTTGAATGATGGATCAAAATGTTTCCTCCAGTGTCAACTTTCTCGCTACTTGCAGAACTTGATAACATTCGCACCTTATCCAACAATGGAAACAGCACCTATAAATAAAAGCTGGTTAAATTATTTGTTTGAACAAAAAATCACATACATGAATAAATAGATGATTTCAAGCATTATGAAATCAACTTCCCCTTGAGAAAATGTACAGTTTAAAAACCAGTTCAAAATTAAATAGCACTTTCTTAGCCGTACACATGGATTATTAAATTACAATATACAAAATATTTAGTTGGTGACAGTGTTGAGTTAAGGAAAAATTATCTACTAAATCATACAAGGTAAAAACTAGTCATGTGCTACTTCTGTTAAATTTTCCAAGTTAGCAAGTAGATACGTACATTTACATAATGAAGAGAAAAAAATGTGTGCATAAAAATTAACATATGTGTAGGTTGTTGCTCACAGATGTTATTAGCAGGGGAATGAGAGATCTGTCCCTGTAAATAATTATCATTTCAATTGTTATTTGTTGTGTAATTTTTTGTGATATTTGTTGCAAAATATAATTTTCCAAGTAACATTCTTACTTTACAGGCTGTGTATCAATAACCACAAATTTGTTTTATGTTAATGTTGATTCACTGTCATTAAATCATAATGTAATTTAATAAAGTGCAAAAATTGGTTTTGTATAAAAAGGATTTCCTTCACAAAATCTCTAAAGCTAATGACGCTAATGAGCTGTATATAATGATAAAAAAAATTCTTAACACATTGAATACAGTTTATAAAACAGCTTTGAGCTATTATGAGAATACTACATTTTAATCACAAGACATTATTGAATTAAAATGGTTTTATTTCTATTTAATCTACATAACTGAAAAGTTTAATGTAAGCACTATACAGAATACACGTGACACAAACATATAATAAAATTACTCTAGGAATTTTAATGCCGTAAATTTATTCTTACATTACTTTCACAATCTTATGATGTAAATGCATTTAATTGTTTTATTAATAAAGCATGAATTTTATTCACACATTCTCCAATCTGACATGAAACCAAATGAATAAGCCATTCAAAAATCTATCTATTACAGGTTAACATACATTCAGTGCAGTATGGGGAATGTAATGGTGTTGCCGCGCCATCAGCTGACTGCGTGCGCGGACACTCATTACCCTATTTCCTCTCCTCCTACTACCCTAGGTCTCTCTCCCACCGTAGCTCCTTGCATGTGCATAAACGTTTGGGCCTGGCCAGTCTTGAAGGTTTGTGAGCTTGTATTTTTACACACCTGCTTTTTTACTGCTCAGCTGGCAAATACTCTAGGTATGTGGTCTCAACAATCAATCTTGTTTGATTGTGCAATGCTAAGTTTTCGATTTCTGTGTTTCAAAATTAACGTTGGTTCTTTTACATTTGCGCCTGGTCTTTAAATCTATAAAGCTGTTTAAATTTTATTTGTGAAGCTATGTTTACGCTTTCTTAGCTGCACTTGAGCAATTTTTTTGTTAAATTACTGCCAGCCGCACACTATTGTTTCAATTTTAATTTGACATTTGGAATAACTATTTAAATAATTTGTCTTTCCTTCCAGAGGGTTTGCTTATTTCCTGTATTAAACTTTATTATGCACTTTCCGATAGGCTTCTGAAATCATGTTGAATCAATAAATTTTGAAGCTTGTAAAGTTATGATGACTACTAGTAAATTTACTCAGCGTCATGGTTTTCACTGTTTCTTTATTTATTCACTTATGACTTCACTTTGTCAGCTGGCAGTGGTATACTTTGCCACTACAGGAACAAAATGCTTGAATCAGTTTGGTAAAATGAAGTACAAATCACAGAAAATATATTCCTCAGACCAATTGCCAACTGCGACAGATACACAAGGAATGCCAATTTAAACAAATATCTTAAGGTTCCCTTTATCTCTGAGGAAATAATTAAAAGAAACAACAGTCTATACAACCACTTAGACAAACATACTAACAGAATAATTAATTACAGATTTAAGCCCAGCACATAGTCGCAAATACAAAAAGTCACCATTAAATTAAAACTAACAGCTACAGCATTTCATTCACACCACAGTGATGTCATTCACGTCATGATTCAAACACATAGACCACACTAGTCGCATTCTCCGTTACTAACACACCCACCGAGAAGGCTTGGTAGTTTGGCTCACTTTAGATTCCTGTATCTGCGGCTGACAAGGGCTGACATCACCACCTGCTATTTAATTAAGGCCCATCTGGAAGCCCTTAGCCCCAGTTATGGTGATCATTTGTGTAGCAGGAGGCACATAACTACACATAAGAGATACAGCTTGCGGCACCACTGGGTTACAACAAACAGCGTTTCTAGTGAGAGCTGTGGGAAGATAACGAGAGGCTTACTCTTTTGCTCCTGATGCAACCAACCGGAGGTGGTTTTAGTTGGGCCCAGCAAGCTACTGATTTTCCTAATCCATGATGTTGGGGCTTCTTTTGGGCATGGAAAGGGGCCTAGGTGGTGTTCTGGTTCTTTTCACTGGTGCAGGTACAGTTGTAAATGACAGCCTTTGTTTAACGTGGAGGCATCGGTGGGAGGAGAAAACAGGCCTAGAAACTCTAAACTGTTGGGCGATGACCGCTCTAAGGATGGAAAGCTCTCTGTGATGGAGTTCTATTTGTTCCTTCTCTTTTATAAATGACAACAGTTACATCCCTCTGCTGGCTTGTAGATGTTCCCTTCTTGAAGCTCTGGCAAATCTGGGTGAGGTGCACTTTCTCTGCTTTCTTCTTCCCAGCTTGGTAATGAGGCCTTAGGGAAGGAAAGATCTTGGATGCACATCATGAACAAGAACTGTGGACGGTGAGAAAAAGTGGCACTCATTGGATAGCAAAAGCAGCATCCTGTGCTGTGAGTGGTACTTGACTGGCACGAACTGGGATTCCTTTGGGCAGGGTCATGACCTTGACCTCTAGATCTGTAGGGTTAGTCACAAGGAGCAGGTTCGAGTCCTCAACTCAGCAACAGTCCATGTCCATGATGGGTCAGCCACCATGAGAGGCAGGGTGACCCATCAGGGATAGTGTCACTGGCCTGTGGAGAACGAGGGGTGACTCACTACCCCGGGGATCAGCATTCAGTATTGGCTCAGAGTTACTGGGCTAGGGAATCATTGCCTTCTGTCATCTCTCTCCTGTCCTGGATCCCTAAGTACCCCAAAAGCCACTGTTCTGAGGAGTGCAGGTCCCGGCAGGAATTTCTTCACCCTGCATCACCCGAGCTGTCTGTATCTCACTCTGAAGTGGTCACCTGCTCTGGTGAGAACTCGAGCATCTTGCATGGGCCAGGATGTAGGAAATTACAGGAATTGAACTGAGGTGACCTAGAAGAGGTGGATAGCAGTATGTGAAGGAGCGCTAGATAAAGGATAGGAAATTTAAACTGGAATAAATATAACAAAATCAGCTAGCTGGATGGTTTATTTCATGGCTAAAAGAACCACTCTTGTGTCGCTGGCTGAAGGTCGAGGGAAGCGCTGAGCCAAGCTCTGAGTTCCAGAGCACGTCAGGATAGGGAGGTGAAGCAGCATCTGCATCTTCAACACTGGGACGTGACATATCATGTCTGGAGTAAAAGACTTAAGCTGTAAGCATAAGAACTTGAATGACTGTTCTGACTCGAATGAGAGTCAAGATTCCCTCACATTTGGGGGTAAAGACTCTGCCTGACTGACTACGAGAGCCACAATTTCCTTACACTGGGAGTCAAAGCTCTGTCCTAACCGAACAACAAGGGTGTGCGTGGCCCCTTTTATGCCACTCTGAACATGTGGCAAGGAAGGGAGCATGGAGGAAGAGTAGGGGTAGCCAACCCTGTTGCACATCGGGGATGTGCAGTCGATGCCTGGTGAGACCAACGCCGGAGTGAGCACCTGCCCTAGTGGGACACGCTGTACTGCGATTTGCCGGCCATCAGGCGCCAGGAGCTCAGGAGTAGAAGATACTTGGAGGCTAGACCAGCCCTTCCTTTAATGACATCATTGTGGTGTGAGTGGCCTAGGAGGCGGCGCTGTGAGAAAGTAACATGTGGCTTTTGATATGGCCCTGGCCGAGGTGAAAGATTAAGAAGAAACAGAGGTCACGACAGTGTTTAAAATTTACTCTAAACAAGGGGAAACTTGAGGATACTACACTAACTTCCTTACAATTTCGTCACTGAATCTTGCTTCACACCCACAACTCCAGAGAAGGCCTGGTAGTTTGGCTCGCTTTAGAGTTCTGTGCCTGTGCCGACGAGGGTCGACATTTCCCCTTGTCACAGTGTTTCACACCCTTCTGGAAGCCTTAAGCTTCAGTATCGATGAGGGTCAGCTGAATCGGATTTGCATAAAAGCACATAACATTAGTACATTCACATAAAACTTTTAGCATACTAAGTATGCCATTCCAACTGAAAGCATGGCAGCAACCATAACATGGTGCTCTCCAATCGCTCTGAAATGGAATACCTAAACTATTATTCACTGGGTCCCTTTGGCATTCCCTCTGTAGCTCTTAGATGGCGCGGAACCGGGACACTAGTTTGGAAGCTGTAGAGAAAATACTCAGACATTGTTCAACACAACTTAATATATATGACGACCCATTAATCAGCGATGATCCAAACCCAAGCAGGTTCATAAAATTTTCTTACGAGGTGCCAAGACACGCAGTTAAGTCCCAAACACTGCAGATACACTCATACACCGTATAAATACACAAAACATTGATTCACCTCGTTGAAGCGAGCAAAAAGTATGTGCCCTGTAATATTGTTGGAAATCTAGGCCAGTCGGCACGTGCCACTCATCAGGGCGAGACTCTAGGGGTTAGTAAAGAGTCAAAAATATGAAATTACAAAAAAAAAAAAAGTATAACAATCAAAGAGCAAATAAAAAAAAATATAAAAAAATTGTAAAAATTACAAAAAAATATTTAAAAGCCAAATAAAACATGCAATAACATTTCAAAACTAAAAACAATTTGACAAATGACTCTGTCCCTAAACTGTATTTTTAGACTACTTGGCAGTTGCTGAATCTTTTTCTAAAGACTGAAGACCACCAAAAAACACAGATTAGCCATACCTTTGACCGAGACTAATAATCTCAGTACTTTTGGCACCAGATAAGTGTTAATAATATATTATTTTCTTTTCACAAACGCCTCACTATGAAATAACCGTGGAATGTCAGGCCTGATACTCTTTTTACAGACTATATGGCCTGAAAATGTGGCATGACTGTATTCAACTGTGATTGCTTGGAATGGTTCTCGTGGTCATAGGGACTGACATACTACTACTCTACCAGTTTACATAGCCACTAGCTGACAAAACTTACCTTACTAGAATGACAACAGGACACTACGTTACGCCAGTCCATGTGGCTGGTGGGAGCTTCACTCCTCGCCAAAACACCTACTTGTAATTTATTAACTATAGCGCAACTAATCCCTTTCAGTCTTAAATATGGGTCCATAGCCCAATTAAAACAAATACACGTGCCATGCTGCCAGTTCAATGATTTGGACCTAGTCAGACAGGGTGCACTTGGTTTTACGATAAACCCAACAAATTATGGGAACGTCGGTTTCCCAGTCTCTTGACTGCACAGCCTCGAAGGGCACATAAAAATTCAACAGCTGTGGTTAAATCAGCAGTCTAGGACTCTGGTTCCTCCAAATGATCTTAGGCATTCCTCCCTCCCCCTTCCAAAGGGTTGCTTCCTGAAACATTGGAAGCCCAAGCCCGGCTTCCGAAGCTTCAAGGGTTGCTCCCTGAAATATTATGAATCCAAACTTTCCCAAAACATCAATGGCTGTTTGCTGAAACATTGGGAGCCCAAGCCTGCATTTCTTCCATACTGAGGGTTGCTTCCTAAAACAATGGGAGCCCTAGCCAGTCAACGTATCCTTACCCATGGTTGCTTTGTGAAACAATTGGAGCCCATGACCTCAGCTTACTCAACTCAAGTTGATTCCTGAAACAATGGGAGCCCAAGCCTGCTTCTTACCTGCACCGAGTGCATAGAACCATTCCAGGAGTACTGAGGCACACCCTAGTCCTTGTTTAATCAGAAACTGAACCAAAAGTCAAACCCAGCGAGTGTGCCAGGCTGCATAGTACGACAGCATGGTTGAAATAAGTGTGCCTGTTGTGAGCAGACCAAAGTTAACAGGACACAAAATTAAAAATCTTTCATTTTAACATGCTTTGCTGTGATAACATAACCTGTTTTCTTTACTTCATGTTTATTGGATTTGTATGCCTAGTATGATTCTGACCAATTTATGGTTGAAATAATTTGTATATTACAATTGTGTCTAAGCATTAGATCAATGTGAATGTATTTTCTTGTGGTAAAATAGCATATTGTGGTTTAAAACTAAAACAAAGTTGAATTAATAATGGAACACTTACTAACCGAAACTGATTTAGGCCACTGAAATAGTCATAACAAAGCACATGCAATTTAAATTACAAACATCTACCCTGACCTAAAGCAAATAACACAAAAAACATTATGGTTAGTTTCTAAATACTAAGAAAAAATGCAAAAAAAAATCTACACACATTGACATTGGAAACAAAAAAAACCAACCACACATTTACAAAAACTGGCATGCACCCATCTATTTTGTTTCCTTCTTATTGTAATTTAAATTTTTTTGTAGAAACATCTGATTCATAATTTTTTGTAACACTAGTTAATTGATCCAAGTTAATCAAATCCGAGGTGTTTAAAGGATTTATACTGCGTGATTCAACATATTAATTGGAGATACTAGCCACTAAATTTAAGTAAAATTTTTTAAGAAAAAATTTAATTCAACTTCTAATGAGAGATTGGAAATAGTAATTTTTATGGTTCAATTTTAATTGTTTTGTATCGTATTTGGACTCATTTAAAATAGAATTACATTTTAAGCATCTATTCTAAATACAATTTTTAGTATTGTGCTTTGTTTATCATTTTTGAAATTTCACTACGGCAATGAGTTAGCCACCTCTTGGATGTGATTCATTAGCAGGTCAAAGTTCAGGCCCAGGGAAGCACATTGAGGGGCGTGCAGGCATACAGTCTGGTCAGCAAGCTCCTTGTTAGTCGCATTGTGGGTGGTAGTGCCTTATATAACTGGGCATTAACTAGGTATTGCACTGCGGACCTATTTGTCCGTACAGCTGCGGAATATGTCTCCAATTAACACATTATTTTGTTTGTCTCTTTCTTCTGTATCAAATATGCTGATGACAGTAATTGATAAGTATATTGGGTTAACCTTAAACATCTGAAAAGTGTTTAGTACAAATTTTGATGTAACTTGGATCCCGATGTATTAATCTGCGAAAATTTGTACATGACATATTGCGTTTGTCCCCAGAGGATAAGTCGGACCTAGTCATTGGCATGTCAAGATGGCCGGCTGAGAGAGTGCATAAGTCGAGTAGCAATAGTGGGAGGTGGAGGGCACAAGAAGCGCTGGCGAGGGAGACTCTATGACATAGTAGGCGAGCAACATTATAGGTCCCATAAGTTTTCTTTAATCATAATATGAGTTACCAAGATATATATTTTGTAGTTTATATCTTTCTATCCGGGCGACTCTAAGAAGTTTGTGATTACCGTTCTACTCACGGGGGAACACATCTGAACCTCAGTTTTAACCTTGTCGCACTCTGCTTGTAAAGGGGTTAAGTATTCCCTCAGGGATGTAAGGTGAGGAGTATTCCCTGTACCAGCAAGCATGAGAGGTTCCCTGAGGAGGAGACAGATTGCTGAGTTTCCCCAAGAGAGTGGCTTCCTGGGGCAGGTTACACAGTACAATTTTTAATAAGCAGTGTGTGCAAATTCTCACTTTATCAAAGAGGGGTAGGAGTTCTAACCACTCATATTTAAAATAGCTCCTGCAGAAGGCAGCATTTGCACTCGGATATGCGCTTTGGTTCCTGTCTGGCCTCAGGTTTCAGCTGTTGTACCCTGGGATGGGGCACAGGATCAGGCTTTTCCGTGGTTTTACTGACAGATCAGAGGGCGATGCAGCTGCTGAACCTCCCTGAGTATTCTGCTGAAATTGTCTCTTGTATGTTTTGGTAGCTGGTTTAAATTCCTCTGTACTGTCTGCAAAGTTCTCCAAGCGAGGACATTTTTGACCTGGTGCCTTTCGTGGTGGCAGCGTATTACTCCTACTGGTACACTACTCATTACTATAGCTTGTCTACGATTTTCAGCCATCAGAGCTTCATGCTCCTCAATTTATTTTCCTCTCCTCTTGGGAAATATCAATCATGAGGAACTCAGTATCTGACATGATTTACATTTGCAATAGATACGAAGTAAGTTCACCTAAATATGTTTGTACTGAACCTCAATCGGGTACAAGACACAGTTTACACAATTTACACTTTTTCGCTCACTCACTTAACACTTTTACGACTTTTTACTATTAACAGTCACTGGTTGCAATATACACTATCAACTGGTTACGCTGTTCTAGATGACCACTCTTTCGTTCCATACAGAACCTTGGAACTTTGAATAGATTAACTTCTGCTTCCAGCAGAAACAAATAAACGCCACGTTGGGGCTAAGTCACTGGGATGTGGGCGTTCCCTTTCACTGCCCGCAAGGCTAGGGGGCGTCAGAGTTACTCCTAAAGTAAGTCTTGGCATAGGTGAATGCAGGATCAGGCTTAGGCTCCATTCTCAAGTATCAACCGAGCAAAGGAAGGTGGGTGGGCTTAGGTTCCATTCTCAAGAAGCAACCCTGTGTAAGGTAGGAAGATGGCAGAGGCTCCATCTGAGGCTCCATTCTCAAGAAGTAACACTAGGTTTAGAGAACGCCGGGCTTAGGCTCCCTTCTCAAGAAGTAACCTGTTTGAGGATGGGGGGATGTGCCTAGGCTTGCTCGGGGAGGAGACCCGAGCCCTAGACTGTTAATCCGGCTAGATGAGCGCCCGCCTTATATACCCCAGAGGGAGGCTGAAAGTACTGTTAGTGTGTAGTGGAATGGCAGCCGATGGAGAGGAGATCATCTGCTGGCTTGCAGGAGGGCACCCCAACACCCACAAATCTCTTACTGCTTGGCAAAAAAATATGTGAATGTGCCTAAACTTTCCCACAAAGCCGAAAGAAGTCAGTGTTGCCAAGAAAACAAATACAAAGCACTAAGTAAATATAACAAACTCAATATCATTATGTTTAAATAATTAACGTACACAATTCATCTTTCTAAAATTTATATTTTTTCACCTGGCATGGTTAACACAGCGTCCATGGTTTGTTTACAATCATTGGCAGGTATAAATATACAAAAACAGTAAATACAAATATCAAAGCCTTTGATTTATAAAATTATGGCAACACTGCTCACAATAAAGAATTTAAATAACCCCTTGGGCACAGACAAGATAGACCTAATTTCCTTGTACTCAGAAAATATGGAGCGATAGTAAAACATTATGAAGCACATTTAAAGGATGCGTGAACCTCTCTATGGAAAAGGGAGTTTTAAACACTCAATGTTCAAGTTTACCGGTCGGAATAAATTGCAGAGAAAAAAAGAAGTGTGAATTTTTTATAAAAAAAATTTAATATCTTACTTGCAAATGTACCCAAACCAGAGAGAATTAAACCCTTTCAGATTTTGAATCACCCAAAAATTGCTGCATTATTTAAAATGAACTGCCCGATCAAGAAGGCAGTTTTACTAAGCAACTAGTGCCAATCATCTCCCCAGGCAAATGATCCACCACTACTGAATGCCTAAAGTTAAGCAGCAGTTCACTTTTAGTTTGACCAGCAACAACTGTGCCTGTCCCAAGATAGAGGAGACCCACTTCACTGGTTGCTCAGAACAGGGACAGTTTGAGTTAACACCATCTAGCTGGCATCTACTTTGGTGAGTCGGTAGACTCGTCACAACAGTAAAGTGGAATGACAATATGTAAAACACGTATGTGACAGTAGCATGACAAGGATTACACATGCATTAGAGAGTTACACGAAAACAGCTAAAATTTATGAGTTGCAACAATCAATGTGTTATGCCCTACATAAGAAAACATGTATTTTATAATTGTGGTAAAGTATTAATTACATTAAAGCCAAAGGACTTTAGCACAATCTACACCTAACAAAATTTCTGACAAATGAAACAGAGTGTAGCCAGGTAAATGATTAAAAAAATTCAAAGCTTAAATTTTATTACACAAAACTGGTCACTTTATCACTTAATTCACAAAAATTACAAGATCAAAGTCCAAAGTGAGCTTTGCAATAAAAGGTTATATGTATTATCTGTTAGTATGAAAAACACACATTGTGATTATTAATAGCACAAATGCTTTTTAATCTACTGAAACAAAAATATGTAAAACATTTTCAATAATGATGTTTTTGATGTCAGCTGTTTTTTAAATATAATTTTATTTAAAAGAATGTTTAATTAATTAATAATGGTACACAGATTCTTTATTTGTGCTCATATAATTCGAGAAAAATGTAAATAAAAAGAGTGTTTATTTTAGGTCAGTAAAAAAGAGTGCCGCCATGTTAACGTCACTATGACACCATTTGACTTGTTATTGCACGTCTGTTTACTGTATGGCTGGAACTCTGACTAGTATAGGTATCTATAGTAGCTGCTCTGTACAGTAATACAATTAAATTTACTCCAAATATTACATTTAATACAGCACCGTGTGACAATACAAAACCGTGTAGTTTCTAAAAAAACATAACCTGAAACAGTCAGCTATTAGCGACAAATGTATAATTTATGTATGCAATGATTCTTTCTATGTATTGTGTATAATACGACATGGTAAGCATGAAAAAAAAGTTCTTTTAAGTAAACAGTTGCGACGAAATCTTGACATCTGTTCAATTTATTGTGTTTTTGCTGTTCCAATGTGTGGCCGCAACACCTGTAGGAATGGCCTAGCGAATAGGTGAGTTTAAGGCATTTGTAATTAGCTGATAAATTGAGAGGTGGACGGGGTTTTCTAAATGTGTCGATAGATGGTAGCACTGCTGCACAGTTGTCATGGTCACTCACAAGAAACGTAACAATATTTGGAGAGAAAAACTGATTAAATTAAAGTGTTACAATATTTTCACGACTCGGGCAATTGGAAAGCTCAATCTGTAAGAGCCAGCAGGTTTTCTTAAACTCATTCAAACTGGTAGCTCGGTAGGTTCACTTTTTGGACACATATGACCATACGGTTGACTTTAAACCAAAATGTATTATTCTTGATTGTATTTGACCCAATAAAAAGGATTTGTAGTAAGTTATCATCACTCCAAAATTTGAATTAAACTGACATAACTCAAACCTACCACTAAAACATCGCAATGTGATGAATGCATTGACAATGAGCAAATTTTACGAGTTAGCTTTTAAGTAACTAGATTCATTAAAATTTGCTCAGCTATTTTTAATCAGTGTAAAATTACAAAACTTACTATAATACCTGGCGGGCAGGCCGCAAACGAAAACAAATGTCAAATTACGTCATACACATGTTAGCTAATAAGAACATGTTTTTAATGTTTACGGCAGCATTTCAAAATGCATTTTTAAAGCTGAATAATTTGAAAATTAAAACACGCATGAAATTATAACTTTATGTGGTTGAATTTGGTGCTAAAATATTTTGGAAGATTCAAACAAATATCAAATTATTTTTCTGTGTACCATACCAGATTTTATAACAAATGAAAAGGACTTATGCCTAGAGAAAACAATCAAATGTGATTATTAAATATCAGTTTCAACTGGATAACCTAATCAAACAAAGTCACGTTTGGTTGTGTTATGTTGGTACGGATAATGGAGTGTTACTTATAAAGATATTTCTAGAAGTAATGATTATTCCAAATAAGTATGTCTTCAAGAAGAATAGTTTCATTATATATATAGTAAATTAATGAATTCACAGCTCAAAAAATATTGCTTAGTGAAGAAGCACTACTTCATTGAATACTACTTGCCACACAAGCTTTTGACAAAGAATTTCCAGCCTTAGAGATTTTTAATACACAACCTACTTGCTGAATATGCATTGCTTGAAAACAAGACAGTGTTTAACGTTCCAAAGTGTTTCACTCAAATATTAACAGATATAACTGTTTCCTGTTTATTTATTATTTCAAGCTTGTTGCAATGTTAAGAGAACACATTTTCACTTTGCATACAATATTTGGCTACAGAATAAGCAGAAATACTCAACTGCAAAACAAATAGCTGACCTTTACATTCGAGAATGAGGTACTGCAGCAGGGGTACAAGAATGGTGATGGGCTGGCTAGTAGCTGCTAATTGTGTAATTTATGAACTTGCAGCTTTATGCGGGAGCAGGGCCTGTTGGAAATTGAAGTTATGTTGCATAATTTAAAATTAAAACCTCAATAATTTATTGTATAGCCACTATTGCTATTGCATTAACAATTGTTGTACGGTACTTCAATAGATAACACAGAGCAGCAGTTAGCGCAGTGGCTAAAGCACTCGGCTCCCACCAAGGCCATCTATGTTTGATTCTCAGTGAGGTCGATCCCTGGATTTTCACATGTGGAAACTGTGCCTGATGATGGCACTGGTTGGTGAGTTTTCTCACGGATCTACTGCATCTCATTCTGGCACTTCTTCATAGTACAGCCTCAATCCAAGTCACTCTTTACGGCAAGCAGATGCCTGCAGGTTCCCAGTAATAAGTCTGCATTAATGAGCATACTCTGACCTTCTGGTGCCCAACTCAAACAATATTTATTTATAGTTGATGCAAACATGAGATGCCATAAAGTTAATTCAGCATGGTTTACACACAACTTTACAAATTGATATTTTGTGCTGCAAATGCTGTGGTTCAGCTGGAAAGCACATCAGCTAATAATCAAGAGTAAACTGTATTTGCATGTATATGCAATAGGTGTGTGTGGTAATGTGGATAGTCGGCCTTGGTGGACAAATTAGAAAACAACATTTTTAAACCATTGTTATGAATATATTATTCTGATCACTTTAATGATGTGTACCAGATGTATGATCCTACATTTATTACAGAAAAATATAATATCAATTGGTCTAATAACAACACATTGACAAAGATCTCACCTGCCATAACACAGCTTGCCATGTTGGTTGATGGAGGAGGCTGCCATGAGCAGATATTGTAGAAAAAAGTGTTTGTCCGGCAGACTTTCGAACAGCTGGTCTAGGATCTACACACAGGTCTCCTACAAAGAAATACAAAACTGTTACTTTCAAAGTACATGGTAGATTCATTTCTTCTGGTAGAAAGAAAAAGGAAACAAAATTCTGAGCAGAAAAAAATTAACTACACTGAATTTGTGTGTGGGTTGAAGGGACAAACACCAGCAGCACTGAAACCACATTACCTTTTCTCTAGAGATGCCACTTGAATGTATGCATGGTTAAATAATGCACACTTCGTAGTGAGTAATTCATTCTATAATATTGTCAAGCAGTCCACCCACCAACATTGACCTTAATTATTCCTTTTAGTTATTATTACTGTGTTTATTTTCTTTGGCACAATTTGATTAAATTGTTGATATTCATCTTTAGATGTCAGAATTTTAGAAATGTGATGTCTGGCTGTTGCCTGTATCAGTTTAAATTATTTCACTTGGTATTTTATTTAGTTTTCTTTGGTTCAGTTAATTTTGTTTCTTTTAATTTTGCTTGAATCTCAGTATTTGTAGCAGTTAAAGAATGTTACAAGTAAATATGTTTGGATTTAGATCACGAGTATTGTTGACTGAGTTTCGATGTAACAGAAAGGTGTTTTTTCCCAGTTCCTGGAAGAGTTAAAATTAGATTGCGATAATTTTTATTCATATTACATTTCACCAAAGTGCACATGTGGTTCTGCAACTAGAGCATGTGACAGAGACAGTAGGATGTTTTGTACGGGCTGGCATGGGCCAATCAAAAGACATGCTGTAAAGTGAGAATACTTTGCACCGCCATGGGTAACTTTACACCATTAGAATTATTTTGTTCTATGTTGGAATTCCTGGATAATAGTCACTCTAAAGTACTGATTATTATTAAAGCTATTAATGACGAAGTTTTCAACAATTTTCGACTCTGCAAACCTTTACGTACAACAATAACATGTAATGCAAAGTAACCCCACTTTACGGTGCTGTAAAAATATTAAATTTTATTTTATAATTTAAAGTATTATTAGTTTTGGGCAGCATGGGCCAGTCAAAAGACATGCCATAAAAAAAAATTAAATTGTATGGTTTTTGGTAACTCGAGTGTGATAAGACATACAATGTGATGTTGTCGCTCGAGCAGTTCGGACATGTAGTTTTGAAGTGAGGTGTCTGGCACATTGTTTGAGCGAGTAAGAGTGTGCTGGATGTAGAACTTACCGAACTAATTAATAAATTTTTTTTTAAATATCTTGTTCATGCCTGACTATGGCTATGTTACAGTGGTTGATTTTTTTTTGTTTTTGATAACTGTTTTCTGGCCTAACGCAGACTTGAAAAATTTCTTTGTAATTTGAACATGTTCTCTCCTGGGAGTGCTCCTACAAAATTTTCGTGGAGTTTAAAGGCATAATATACGTTTATAAAGCAAGGCCACATTGTTTGAGTGGCTACTGTATTCATCTCCCATGAATGAATGCAATCTGGGTTCCATCACAAGCGTGGTTTCACCTAGCAGTACATATAAAAACAGTTTCATCAGCAGTCTACTATGCTGCTACCTTGTGTTCACCCTTTCCCTTGTAGTTATTGCAACACTTTTGTAAAAACATGTATTTTAAAAAAGTGACTAGCAAAGATGACATAAAATATAAAATATTTCCCTCACACACAACATCCCTTCAGCTAGCAAACTTAAGAATTAGAGGGTCTAAATAAATAACCTATTCAATGTTCCTGGAATCATTTATATAATTCTTCATGCAAATTCTGACACACACATAGAATTTAATATCTTACTGATTTAACAAGACTGTAAATTAACCATTTTTTAGAGGGGAAAAAATGGGCTGTGGACATTATGCAAAAAAGTGTAATTATTTAAATTCAATATTATATAGTTCCTGAAATTAACGACAGAGCTAGTAGTTTATAAAAAAATACTTATTTTACTTGCTATAGTAACAGAAGAATCCATAAAAATGTTAAATTTTAATGGTCAGACACTGTAACTATGAGACAGAAATCTATCCACTATATTTAAAACATTATGAAGGAGGTGAGAAGTCACAGATGTCCAAATTTTAACAAAAAACAAAGCAACGAATCCAGTGACAGCTGTCTGTCTTTACGTTGTGTGTCCACCCAGTACCGTAACCAAAGTTAAAGAAAGTGTTTCATGTCATCCTGGGCAATCATGCCGATGACATGGAAAGAACTTATTGCATTGGGCCACCAGCTATCAACAGACATGAGCACGCACAGCAGAAGGTCCCTGGTTTATTTTTAGAACACCTCCACCCCATTCCTTTCAAGATACCATAGTTGCATCCCATTGCAAGTGCCATTCTGTTCTCTCCCACCTCCTCAGTCTCTTCCTCTCTCAAGTATGAGTCATCACTACCACTCTAGAATGCCAGCAAGCAGAATGGCTTGCGCCTGACAAGTGGCAGGAAAAAAAAACACATCTGACCCATGTATCACTGATGACGCTTACCTGCCACATTTGCATTTAAAAAATGTATAACATGTTAGCCTACACTAGAACACTACAAACTTGGAATACCTTTACCGTAAACATGCCCAATGTTATAATTAAAAATTTTCAATCTTCAGAAAACATGATTTTAATTGGATAATTCGAACTTATGTGCTTCGAATTCGAAAAAATTCAGCCCCAAGCCTTTTAAATTAACAAGGTTTTATTGTACTGATATGAGCTGCTATCTCAATAAATCTATCACAAATCTGTTGCTGCCAAGTAATCATCTTCCTTTTTCTTTGCTTTTTTTTAATACTGAAAAGAGTGTCAAAATTTTTACAGCTGCATCCTGCACTGTAGATTTGCCATGTCATATGCACCTAGAGTGTTATATATAACTTACCCTTTCAGTTTAAGATACACTTATTTTACTTGTACCACAGGGCTTGTAGCCCTGATTAAAAACACCAGGTGGTACAAGTGCAGCGTACTCAAAAAGACATAGGAAAAACTATTTAGCTAAGAGTAGAATAACTAATGGCAGAAAACTTTTGGGCCATACCTTACAAATAGAGAGAGAGAGAGCATTACTTATAAAAATATATCTTTTAATATATTCCAACAACAAACTTTCACCAAATATCATTAGCTCAGTACAAAGTGTTATATCATTTTGCAACAAACATTTTAATTTACAAATTATCACAATCATTAAGATAACTATTTACTCTCACTTATGACCTTTATTGCAGAAAGAGTCAAAACTTGACATTAATAATTTCTTCAAAAAGAAAGAAAAAATCTAACAGTGCTACCCTAATTTCCATGTTTTTACAAACTTTGTGACCTCGCATGTGAACTTTATGTCTGAAGGGCCAAATTGTGGAAAAACTTAACTTGGTGTAGCATAGTGTCCTTTCCCCCGACGAGAGCCAAATCTCCTCGATCTGGGCTCTACACTGGTATTTATGTTATTAATTTCCCCTAAGCCCTCTCCCAAAATGAAACACTAAATTTAGGAGGGGTAAATAATCGGTTTAGTTTTATATAAAGCGTCCAATTGTATCAAAGTCTTTTAAATCTACATTTGCGCGTCTCCTTTAAATGTATAATTTTGAACACTCGACGTCTTCCGCCATGAAGGCGCCACCAGGCGCAGGAATAGTAGGGAGCCAATCACAAACTGCGAACAATGACGTCACACCAACGTGGTCGCAGGGAGGTCTGGCCACCAACTTGCGTTCTCAGTCGTTCGACGAAATTCATGAAGCCAGGTTGCAGCTGATTCCGAGACCCACTGATAACCCCGCAGAAGACGTTGATGGCGACCATCGCCTTGCTGCCCGCCAGAATTAGCCGGGAGGCATACTGGCCCAATACCAGCTCCATCTTACATAATAATAATTCTTGCAGGTACGCAGCAATATCGTCTTACTCAGCTTAAGGATTTCTAGATGATCTCGAAGGTTTTAAACAGTGGGCTATGTAAATACTGCATTTTCTCTGGAACATGTTGCAATCAGGACCAGTTGACCAGCATAACATGTAGTCGGAGTGTCTTAAGTTTATTTATTATTTATAGTGCTTGTTGTAGGCCTATTGCTAACATTACATAAAGTGTTTCATAGACATTATTCGGTTGAAATTGAGCATAAAAATTTGCTAATGAAAACATTTTTGGATGTGATACAAAATTGATGCAGAGAAAGAAATATGTTATTGTAACACATGAACGCACATGGGGACGGCATGGCAGAAGAGTGGTGAGATGACTCACTCGACCTGCTTTCTGTGCGGTGGCATTGCCATCCCACAGCATCATGCCGTAATTGAGCCTGTCGGAAGTTAACACTCAATCATACGCTTAAACGGGGATATAACTATTATATTATTTAGCACAATTTTTATTAGAAGTAAATATTTATATTTCACTAACTATTACAGACATTTAATTCTTCACTGTAAACATCACTCGTAAGCTCTTGCAATTAACTTTAAATTCAATATTTTGTTTTAAAAACATGAAATAGTTAAACTGCCCAGCGGACAATTGAATTCCACCACTTTTAATTGAGAATTGACTGTATTTTATAAAATATGTCGGCAGAAATTTAAAAAACACATAATAAGCTGTAGTTCACCTGCATCTAGCCACAGTATTGCAAAGATAATATAATGTTAAACTAAAATGGCACTATGCAAAAAAAATCAATATTACCAAATACTTACTAAATTTTGCAAAAATTTAAAAGCAGTAAAGTGATAAAAGAAAATATTAAAATTTTAATAAAACAAACCAACAATCATCTGAATAATAAGCAATTATAATATCTGCATTAATTTGGTATCTACAAGACTGAATAAGGGCATATGTAAACTTACATAGTAGCGCTGTATATCAAACTAAGAAATCATGTTTCAGTGCTGTGCCAGAGCTATAATAAACATTTCTTTCAACAGTAAGTCTTGGTATGTTACTATGACGGAGGAAAACTTATGCTTTTGACTGAACCTATAATGAAGCCCTAATTCACTCACCACACAGGCTTAATGAAAAAAACCAAAATGGTGAGATTTGTGTGCATGTATGTACATACATGTACATGTATGTGAAGTGTGAATTAATGTAGATGTGCATGTGTGTACAGGGAAGGGGACAGGTGTAATTTTGACCTTGACAGACATCTCTACCATGGGCCCGCAGACATCGAAAACATTTAATATTTGCACATGTATATCCAACTGATCTTGTTGTATTGCCGTTCAATGTCATAAAGTAATGTTCTTGCTTAAAATGTCATATGCAGGCTTGATGTTATTTAAGTAGCACTCCATTAAACAACAACAATATATACACAAATACAATAAATTTATTAGGTTAGTAAGTTAGATGACTACAGAGAAAATAAAAAAAAAGTAAGTAAACAAATTAAGCACAATAATAACTACATGATGAAACCAAAAAGATGATTAATAAATAGATATGTGAACACACAAAAATAATACAAATAATTATATAAACTATTACAGTAGAACCCAGATTTATCGAAATACCACGGGACCCAAAAATGTTAACTCTAAATCAATATTTCGTTAAATCCGACTTAATATTTTTTCATTCCCCCTCCCAAAAAAAAAAAAAAAAGAAAGAAATTGATAAGGATGTTGTTGGAAAAGGAATCAATATCTCAGAATGACAGGAAAAGAAAAGAAGTCCATAACGGCCTGTATTAAGGAGCCATACAAAGCATTTGTCTGGAAATATGGAGAACTAATATCAGGGTACCTGAACCAGGAATCAACAAATGGAGACGGTAAAAACAAATTAACAACAATTTTTTATGTTAACCTGTCCGCTAAAGTTTTTGACACTTATGGGAAGCTTACAATTTTTATAGAATGACAATGACTGAAATTACCACTGCCTGGTCTCAAACCTATATGCTTTCTGTTTGCTGAAAATGTCATTAAAACTAGCAAAAATTTGTAAACTTACTCTTATCAAAACATTTCACCTGTAAGGCCACAGCAGAAAAACATTTTTGTTTAACTTTATCTACAATTTTATTAAATAAAAAAAATTAAAAATAAATAACACAAGTTTGCTAATGAACTTGGCTAGGTGAAGAAAACAATGACTACTAGCTTGGACAATACACTGAAGTGATTTATTATCATGCTGGTAAGGAATATAACCAGTAAATTAAGCATATAATAATACATGTGGCTGTTACTTACCCACACAATTCAATTCAATTCAATTCTTTATTGTCCAGTAGACTACAGTTGTGTACAAATATGGTACAGGTAGTATAGGACTCGTCAATTTGTTAACAAAATTATATACATATATACAATACAATACACATTGCAAATGTTTTTGCATATCTGACTCTGACCAGAAACATTTTTCTTTTAGTAAAGCTGTCATTCAATTCAATT